>JXSR01S030236.1:30589-42165 GCA_000969725.1 Ophiothrix spiculata | reverse complement strand
TGGACTGCCAAGCATTTTATATCAAGAGATGAACTTAAAAATAAGCTAAAATTTTTGCACATTCTATATCAATATGCAAATGACTTTCATGAAGGGATGCAACTCTGAACACATCATAGTTGCTGGTTGCTGTTAGTCTTTTGCACATGATATGATAGTCTTTGAGTAATGCACTGAGTCATGTATAGCATATGCAAGAGGTTAGCATCGAGCTATGAAGGAACTCAAAATGCAGCAATAAATCAAGCTGATTTATTTCAGCTACCTATAACATAGGTCAAGTCCTATAACATAGGTCAAGTTGCTACAAGCAATTATCTTTCCATTCTCATTTTGTCAATTTGATCATAATCTCCTCTTTCTCTTTCAATGTTTCAGTTTCTGATTGTCTTTCTTTGTCATCTCCAAGCACACACACACACACCCCACACACACACCCCACACACACCCCAACAGATCTACACCTCACTTCCCACCCACAGACACACCCCTACTCACCCCTTCATCCAATTGTGTCACATTCTGTCAATAGATCAAACTCCAATTTCTCTCTAGCTTTATTGATTTTCTCAAACACTATTTGTTTTTCTTTGCCATCAACAAGTGCATCTACACCCACCCTATAAACACATCTATCCAGGGACTTCCATTTGAGGGGAGTGAGCTCTACTGAGCCACCCTGCTCCCCTCAAACACTTTATAGGAGCTTAACTAATAGAGCGCCTTGCGTGATGGTTAAACATAAATATTTTCAGATAGCTCCCCTAATTGCTCCCCTAAAGATTTCCAGAGAGCTCTTTGTCAGAGCCCCTGCAAATTTCAAATGGAAGTCCCTGTCTATCCCAACATCCCATGGCTTTATGTCCCATCCCCAAATGTTGTATCCCATTTTCTGATTACCTCATATTCTGTTTTCTCTTTGGCTTCCTTGATTGTCTCCAACGCTGCTTGTCTTTCTTTATCATCATTCAGTTTCTTCATTGCTTCATTTAAGACTAGCGGAAGGGAAGATGATAGACATTTTATTAGACAAAGTTAAAAAGGTAAAGGGGACGGCTAGTATTTCACAGGTCGGGGTGCCCATCTCTCTTACGAACATTTGGGCCAGACTCCACAATTTGTTATATTTGCGGTGAGGGGTTCACCACACTTCCTTCCCCACGAGTCTGTTACCTTCCCAGCATTGAAGAAAGCCGGCAACCATTTGACACCTGGGTAGAGAGGAACACATTAGAGTAAGTATTTTGCTCAAGGACACTACACACGCCGCCAACTGGATTGGAACCCACGACTCTCAATAGACCTTTACAAAATCGATACGGAAATCTCCGGAACATTGATCACATGGCCATTTTTTTCAACCAATCACGTATAAGCTCATTAGTATGCACGATTTTGTCAACAAAAAAGTCTGAAAAATCACTCGCATTTCAGTGCAATAAAAGTGAAAAATAAATAATAATAATATTAGGTACACTCATTCTGAACAACTTTTGGCCAATGGTAGCATAAGCTCACCGACATAAAGAGTAAAATTTCCATTGAAATCTGCTGATCTGCGCTGATTAAGCTTAAGATTTGAAGTTGCATCAGGGCGATCAAACTGAAAGTGACTCTGTAGTGCTGACGCTAATTCCAAGTTCGAATTCGTACGCAACCAATTAACAAGAACGCGAACTAAACATTCTGGTTATTGTGTTGAAGAGTCACTTTTTCTTTCGGCAATTGCCGGAAAGTGTAAAATCAGCTTCGGAAATTCTCGGATAGTCGTGTTTTGAAAAGGTCTATGCCCCGTGATTAACAGTCAAGGGCTTATCCACTAGGCCACACATTTTTATTACTATTCTGTTACTATGGTAACCGAGCTAGGCCTCTGATTGGATTAACATGGTGCACATATAACTCAGAACTGAAAAGAGCTACAGGAGGGGTTTTTTTGGAGGATGGGTAGATAAGACCAATGCACACAAAATAATAAAGAGATTTAAAAAAAACCTATTTTGGAATTACACCCCAAATGTCTTGATTGGCTACATCCCAGTTTCTAGGGCAATCAATTCAAAAATCTGGAGATATTTTTTGTGCACATTGTTCCTATGCACCCACCCACCAAATATGAACCCTGTAGCTCCTGTCAATTTTGAGCAACATTTGCTCCTGCTTTTAGCCAATCAGAGCCAAGCTGCCAAAGTTTCAAAAAAAGCATATTTTGGAACTGGGCATCGAGGGCTCCTATATGGTATATGAGACATATTTGCAAACCCTTCGGAAAGTTATGAAAAAGGCAGCTGAAGGGTGCCCCTAAAAAATGCAACCTCCCCCTTAATTGAGATTTACTTACTAAAAAATATGTTTAATTTATTTCAAGAATTCATACCGTGCCTATTTTGTTAGGGGTATAAATTTTGGGATTTATAACATACCTTAATTCTTTATTTTGATCAACAATACAATAAAATAATAATAAAATAGTTGGAAATCGTTAGGCTTTTAATTATCAACAAGTAAAGATAATCCCACTTATAGGCAAAATAAAAATTTATTGGACAATGAAAACAAAAATCCATGGTAGATAATACCAATTATAGAGAATATACTTATTACGAGAGCTCGTGTGGTCTAGTGGAAAAGTGCAGGACTCCGAATCAGTAGGTCGTGAGTTCGAGCCCTGCTACGGCCAACGGGTTATGTCCTTGTGGCAAGACATTTAATCTCAATTGCTTCGTCGACCCGAGCGATATTGGGGAGAGGCTATGGGGAATATTACAATCTAAGTGCAGATTGCAGTTGCACAATTGCTGAGTTGCACTGCTTTGAAGCGAACTGATTGTGACGATTTCCTGACGACAAATAGGCAGCTGCGCTTAGAGAATTTGGACTAAATTTAGAAGCGCTATATAAAAGCGGCATATTATTATTATTATGATAGGCAACATAAAAATTTATTAGACAATGAAAACAAAAATCCATGGTATGGGTTGCATTAACATACAATGGGGCCCTGTACCCTGGTTTTCTATTTACATTTGTCCAATAAATTTTTGATTTGCTTCGTGCTTGCATTAAAGATACCAACGCACAAAAGAAGACATCAGGACCTTCCCATCATACCTTGCTTCAAATGGGATTTTTTGTACAGGTTTTAATGAGAGGGTTTAGGGATGAAACATAGCAAAATCCGCACACTTCATCCCTATTTTGCATTTCAGACATATTTCATCCCTAAACCCTCTCATCACAACCCATACAAATAATCCCATTGGAAGCAAGGCATTATGGGAAGGTCCTGATGTCTTCTTCAAACGCACAAGTTGCACGTGTGACACACATAGCATCTGATGTATTTGTGGTATGTTCGGCTCTGTACACACTTTTCTATATGACTCTACAATATGAATAACTCGTCAATTAAGTGATGATCAAAAGTCTGGGTGGAGGATATAAATTTAGGCATTCATACTATGCCGTAAGTTCAGTGGGTGCCTTACTAAATTCCAATACCGTACATCAATGTTTTCCGCATTGTTTCCCTAAGGTTTTTAAGCTTGTACCAATTCAAACAATTTTAACAAAGTTGAAGGTGCTTGCGCCAAAATCACTAGATGAGGTTGAAAATTGGCTGTATATATACATGAAAAGAAATATTAACTACACCTCTTGAATATTTATAAGAATACAGTCCATTTATTGGTTAAATAGCAGAGACTCATGCGTATTTGTGACTACTATCCCGCGTGTGCGTTAATACTCATGAAAAGTACAAGTCAAGTACAGCTGTGCGAGTATGCGTTTATGCGTTGCGCCTGCGTGTTTTACACACACGCGGGGAAAGTAATAAAACTTTTGCATGGTACTGCCATATGGCTGATGGCATATTACTGAATTTGTTGACTTTTACATTGATTTCCAAGCTATATTGTGAGTTTTCTGGAGTGTAGTAAAACAAATACAACATGGTTTATTTCGGAGAAGTATTGCAAAATACTGTCCCTCGGCAATGGATGATTGAGACTTCCACCCGAGGTGCACCTCCCTCGGCTGCGCCTCGGGTGGAAGTCTCCATCATCCAACACCTCGGGGACAGCTTTTGTATATTGCGATAATTCCCCTGAAACCATGTTCAACCATGTTGTATTTGTTTATTCTCACACATTTCAGAAAAGTGTTGCAACTTTTCTCAGACCATAAGGCCTTAGCAGGAACACTGATCAGTGGTAAGGGCTGATGAGAAGCTATCAGCTAAAGCTATTAGCAGTAGATAGCTCACGAGTAGCTAAAAGCTAACGCTATCAACAGTAGATAGTAGACAACTAACGGGTAACTATCAGCGACAGAGAGTACAAACATTGACAGGTCATGAGGGCAATAGTAAAGACTATTGACCCAAATTGATCTTGAGACTATATATAAAATACTATTTCCTGTGACCAAAGATCGAGGGAAATAGTATAATAGTCTCAAGATCACTGAGGGGAAATAGTTTTTACTATAGCCTGAATGAAAGAGCAGTCAATATTTGTTTTATACACTGATTTTGTTTTGAGAGGGCAATAGTAAAAGACTATTGACTGGCTCAAATCATGCCAATCGGTATAAAATAAAAACTATTGCCCTAAAGTGATCTGGAGACTATATATAATTTCCAGAGACCAAAGGACAAGGAAAATAGTATGATAGTCTCGGGATCACCATCACTGAGGGGTAATAGTATACAAATATATACCGACTTGAAGATCTCTGGTTAAAACTATGAACCTGAAGTGACCGAAATTGCTATTTTACTGTGGGGTGCAGCTCCGAAGTAAAATAGCAAAAATTTTAGTTACTGAAGGATCATACAATGTACCGTATTCGTTCCAATTAGCGCCCAGGACGCTTAATAAAGTCATTATGAGTGGGCGCTTATTTTTTAGCCACGGAATTAGCGGAAATGCACAAAACAATGCAATGTAGTGATTGCGAAGTTTGAAACTTAGGTAATAAGTGATGTTGATGCTTTGGGTCTGCAAGATTTGCATGGGCGGACCGGTTATTGATTCTCTAATTTTGGAATTCAAAAACTCGAGGGTGGGCGCTTATTGGGGCACGGGCGCCTATTGGAACGAATACGGTAGTTTAATCCAGAGATCTGAAAAACTCAGTTTATATTTGTTTTATAAACCGCATTAATAAATTTTTGTTTTTATGTAATTTTATGTGCAAAAAAGTATAATTTAATTTTTTTAAATCTCTTAAAAATGTAATCATGTAATTCTTGTAAGCAATGCGTGCGTAGGTAATTACCCGCAATAGTTTGTGCGTGCAAGTTTGAAGTGCTATATAGTACTTTTAAAAGTATTATTTAGCGCTTTCCTTGATCTGGGTATTGTTATTTGAAATCATGTGATCGTGTTTTAGCCAATCAACTCTGTTAAATTTATTATCTGAATCTGAATCTGATCAAATACTGATCAACACTCCTGGTGGAGTCAAGCGATCAGGGTATTAATGCGGTATATAATTTTTACTATTGCCAGAATGAAAGAGCAGTCAATGTTTGTTTTATAGATCAATTTGACTTACTTTCAAATGCTTTCTGTGCCCTCTCACTGTCGTTAGGATTTTTGTCTGGATGGACTAGGATGGACATCTGAAATAGATTGAAACAACAACAACAATTAAAAAAAAAAATAAGGTGTCTAATTGATCACAGCCCGCCAGTCTGAAGGTTTGCTAGTCTTAAGGTCTGCAAGTGAGAAAATGAAAGAAGTTTTGATAATCCACAAATGATATAAGGTTCGCTAGTCAAAAAAAAAGGCGCGTCGCGTGTGCTAATCCCGAACACCTTCATATCACCAAGTTTCATTACCATAGCCCTTACGGTTTAGAAGATATACTTAAAATAAAAAATATGCATAAATTATGCAAATTAGGTACTTTATATGGATAGTTTGCGTTCAAATTGTACACAGCACCAGTTCAGCTTCAACCTTACCTACTCACCAAATATCATCAACATAGGGCATATGGTTTTCGAGATTTGCTCCGGACTAATAAACCTATTTTATTTTCGAACTGACAAATCTTATTTCATTTTCCGACTGGTGAATTTTATTTTATTTTCAGACTGGCAAATCTTACAAACCTTAAGATTAGCAGACCTTTTTTAATTTTGAACTAGCAGACCTTATTTCATATTCAGACTAGCCAACCTTTTTCGGAATAGTGAACCGCATTTTCGGATAGACCTTTTTTGAAATTACGATTGGCAAACCCTTTAAAGTATAAGTAAATACGCTTTTGGACTGGTAAACCTTATTCCATTTTCAGACTAGCTAACCTTAGGCCTAGTGAACCTTCTGACAAGCGGGATGTTACTGTCTAATTATCATCACTTATAATTAGATTACAATCATTAAAAAGAGACTAATATATTTTGTGAGTTGCAACGCTTCATCCATGGAGCGTTTTCAAGCATGATCTTGTGGCTTTTGTGAAATGACCAATAACAAGCTGTTGACGTCCCAGGGTGAGGAACTTCATGTTACTGGTTTCTTGTCATACACTTGCAGGTCTCAGCTTGATTATGTGGCCTGTGGCTGCAACAGCTTGTCATAGGTCATTGCACAAAAGCCACCAGATCATCAGTTGTGCTTGAGGGTACGTCTTGTTTGAAGTCAATGCCCCACGCTGTTGCTGTGATGCCCCCTAAAACACCAAAAAATCGAAGGCAGTCACTGCTATGCCCTTATAGCCTTGAGTACCATTTTCATTTTCCAATTCCATGTTTGTAAAAAATACAAAATATCATGCAGTTGAAATAAATGAGTAATAATAATATTTTATTTAATGTCAGAGTAGTGAAATAAATATCTAATGAAATTTTATTTAAAAATTACTTTAAATTACCCTGATTGTGTAGAAAAATCAGACTATACTCTATAAACCTTGAAGTATGCAACGAGCAATCAGACTCTGTTACTAGATCTATATCATATCGCTTGTATTCTACAACATTTTGAACTGGTGGTTTTGTGTTGTGTAAGAGAATAGTAATGATTGATTAGGATCAAATCACTGCGAATTAATATTTTTGTACATGAATCGTTCATGATTTTGGTATTATTTTGGGCTAATTTTATTTCTTCCACATGGAAAAGCTTTGATTATAAGTTTATTTGAATATTCAGCTGATTGGGTATGTTGTTATGATTTGAAAAATACGGACTAATTTCTTCCCCCGTATGGTCATATTGGTTTATGTGCGTTAATCGACTGCTTGTTGCATACTTCAAGGTTCATAGAGTATAAGTAGTATGAGATGACTTGACATCAAGAGAACAGTCGTCATGTGAGTGTAAGAAAGTTGTATCTGCAATGGCTGCCCTAAGTTATATTTATTTGGCTATATTATTTATATCAGCTGAAGAACCATTTCAAGAGTCACTGACCAAAGACTGGACATTCACAGTGTAGTAGTAGTAAGTAGTAAGCCAATATTTTAAATCCGGTTTTATCCCCGTCACAGGGGTGGCCGGATTCACCTCACACTCGCGGCAATCGTCTTCACTCCCTCCCTCCACATCACCCGATTCAATGCATCCTCCCTCCCCAACCCAACCCTTTTAATCTCTTCCTCCATCGCATCCTCCAAGTCTTCCTTGGTCGCCCTCTCCTCCTCGAACCACCCACCACAAAATCAAGGGCCCTTCTAAGAACATGCCCTTCATCCTTCCTCAGCACATGCCCATACCAACGCACACAATTCGCCTTCGCGCAGTGTGCAATTCAAATTTATTTAAAATAGCAGCAATTGCAGATACGACTTTCTTGCATTCACATAAAGATACATACCTTTCTGAAATGTTTCTTGAGCTTGTCCAATGGCATTTCTGGGTCGACCTGAAGCACCTGTGGCAAGTAAAATAAACGGCACATTTCTTTTGGGTGAAAACAAGCAAGTAGGAAATAAAAAGGAACTACAACAAGTTATGATTAAAGTAATACTCACGATGCCGCTCTTCCTTATTTAGATCCACTTCAAACAAATTACCGTATTGTTCCTAATAATTGCCCCCTGGACGGCAACATTTCATGAGGGGTGGGCGATTATTGGAGATTTTCAGCATCAAAATTTGCACAAAATTGCTAATTAAGCTTAACAATTACGGCAACTTACTGTTATATGGCCCCCGATAACCCGGAAGTACTGAAAAATTTTCATCATTTCCGGGATCGCGACCTCATTGGTACCATTTCCTGTTGCTTGCGATTGTTGGATAAAGCTTAATAATTCACGAAAATGCTACAAAATTGAATGTTTTTTAACACTTCTCTTTGAAATTTTTTGGGCGTTTAACAGAGAATGGGCGATTAATAGAAACAATACAGTATATGAGATATCACACATCGTGTGAATATGCTCTGATAGTCAGCAATCGATGTTACATTCCCAGTACTTCCTTTTCAATGAAAATGATATATCCGATATATAGAAATCATCGAACCACCTGCTCTCTTTCGAATCATTTTTTAGACATGTGTATCCACTTTGATAGTATTTTTCTTTTACTGGGACTCATTGGGACCTAATAAAATATAACTAATCACAGACCGGAGACAACCTTCGGAACATTGTCAGATTTATGGTTGTAAAATTTATCATCCACTCGTCAGGATCAATTGATGTGCGAATAACCCAAATATCAAAACTGGAGATTTATGGCGCATGGTGGTTTCTCATATCTATTATAGCTCTGCGGTCTGCACTAATATTATGGTTTTGATGTGTTTGTTCGTGTGTAAAATTGCTAGTTATTTCCAGTAATGATTTTTCAGCCAAACCAAATGTCGGTATAGATGAGTTGACATAGGATGTCATGCCCGGCAGTGTGCGTGGTCATATCCATTGTTCCTTGCCCGGCACTATGTGTGCGCAGAAGGTTTTATTTAGGACACATGATTTCAAAATTCACGTCAAATCAAGTAGGGCTATTGAAATGTGCAGCAATCATTTGTTGTTCCCTCATGCATATTTGTGGACTAGCTCCTTACCCGTGTTTATAGACCAGGGCTGTGATTGAGGTTTTTAAAAAAATCTTGGAAGAATGTAATAGAGCAAGCGAGCAACGCGAGCGGAGCGTCTTCATGACCTGATGTCCAAGCCAGAGAGTTTCTACACATTAAATATTGCAGAAAACATCATTTCAGAGGCAGTTTCAGATTAAACTTCCTTTATCAATGATTTTTTCCAGTTTATGTGATTAGTTTTTCTAGCGATTTACTCATAAAAAAATCCTGGGCTACATTATAACAAAGTCTGGAAATAAGACAAATCTGGGCAAATCACACCCCTGATAGACATTAGTGTCAACTCATCTATAGTAACTATGATCAACCTACTTCATATCGACTGCTTATTGATAACTTTCCTTTCACTACATGAATACCTCAAATAGGTGATAACTTTACCGATTAAGTTGTTGTGGTTCCTTTCTTCTACTACTTTCATGGTGAAAAGTTGGGACTATATACAAAAGGGTGGAGCTTTATTTGAATGGTAAAGAAATGTTAATTGAATTCACAAAAAAGTTATAGCATGAAATTGTATAAAAAATCCCTCAAAATGGATGAAAGGAAATCCATCTTACCTCAAATGGATTTAGGTTGAAGTATGTGCTGCCAGGCCTCAGTAACCTGTCTATCTGTTGCTTTGGCGTCAGCACAGAATCACGCTTCTCAATTTCTTTGACCTGTGAAAAATAATCAAACATAACAAATGGTTTGGTTATAAATTTTAAAAGCTTACATGTAAATACACGCAGCAACTTTCTACCTGGCAAAACAAAACCTACACTTGTATTCATTACATGCAGATTGAAGAACCACATTACTGAACTTTGTAAAAAGTATTAGTACCATTGGAATTTTATATGAAATTAAAACTTTTGTATGTTAGTTCAGCTGGAGTTCAAATTTTGCACCCCAGAATAGAAATATGTTGTAAAACCAGGCGTTTTATTAATACCGAGATGGGACTTTTCACTGCTAGTCCAATCAAATGCATGGAAAAATGGGTTGAAGTACTCCCACATATATGAACTTAAAAGACAAAATCATATCAATGTTGGCTATTTACTGAAAATCATTTAGTATTTTGCAAAAGTAAAAATTATATAATTTCCTATTTGATTAGTTAGGGGATATGTTGGCAAGAACTATTGAGAGTATCTTGGCATACTTTTTGTAAATTTATATGCACTCTGAAAGAAGATTTATTTGTCTTGGTTGTTTCATAGAAATCTGTATACAGAAGTTCAATGGAGGTGAGCGTTGGGATACACTTAAAGGTGCAATTCATGATTTTGATGTGAAAATTCATTTCCAAGTTACAAGCTTTTCAGCATTTTGAAAATCCCCATAGGCTACTGTGTTGTAATTCCTGTCGGGGCCCGACAATAATTAGAAAATGACACATTTTCTCACAAATGCAAGCACATTTATGAAAGAATGGTTTGGGGATCGTAACATATACCTGTCGACGATTCATATAAGCTAAAAGTTTTATTCTATAAGTCTTCGGGGAAAAATAAAATGGGACAACAATTAATCGCTGTGTCTATAATGTCATAATCCTTGTTAAACACTATTTTAATGACTTGAAATTCGGGTAACTCGGGGTCGGGGAAAAATATCCATCTTGACCGAGAAATCATGAAAAACTGCCGGTCCAGGTCAGTCGGGGCAAGCTAAATATTTATAGGGTCGGGCGGGGCGGGAAAAAAATTGTCGGAGAACAACAGGGTTGGGGTGAGAAAAAACCTGCCCGCAGGGCGTTAGTTCTTAATCTATAGTATTTTCTTGGATCCATTTAAATTGTGACTGAAAGCCTTATTTTTCATGAAATTTAACTTAATCATCCTCTTCATGCAGAGTTGGTTCTATTGTTATAGGGCCCGAAAATGAAATTGGGTTCGCTAGTCCAAAAATGAAATAAGGTTTGCTAGGCAGAAAATGAAATAGGGTTCGCTAGTCCGAAAATGAAATTCATAAGGTTTGCCAGTCCGAAAATGAAATAAGGTTCGCTAGTCCGAAATGAAAAAAGGTTCACTAGTCCGAAAGTGAAATAAGGTTCGCTAGTCCAAAAATGAAAAAAGGTTCGCTAGTCCAAAAATGAAAAAAGGTTTGCTAGTCCGAAAATGGAATAGGGTTCGCTAGTCTGAAAAAAAATAGGGGGATGCAAATCAACAAAACTAAGTATTTTTGTCAGACCCTATTTTATTTTGGACTAGCGAACCTTATTTCATTTTCGGAGTTAGCGAACCTTATTTCATTTTCTGACTAGTGAACCCCATTTCATTTTCGGACTAGCGAACCTTATTTCATTTTCGGACCAGCGAACCTCGGACTAGCGAACCTTCGGACTACACGAAGATTTGAAATCCCAATATATCTATTGATCTTATTCAACAGTTTATAGATAGGCGAGGTCACACCAATTTAGCACCAGCACATCAGAGCACATGTACTCAACATGTATACTTGAACACACAACAGTAAACCCAATGAAATAATGACCAACAATTATGTTGTATACA
>JXSR01S030236.1:8016-21099 GCA_000969725.1 Ophiothrix spiculata | reverse complement strand
AGGGTGATTCCTGATCAATTGAGTCCAGTAATATTTGAAATATGTGGCATTAAAATAGCATTAGTCATTAAAAGTCAGAAAGTTGAATTGACCTTTGCTTTGATAGCTTTTGATCAATATTTGAATTCAAATGACAAAATATCTTCCCAGTATTAAATCTTGAGCTGTAAAAAACGTCCACCTGTTGCACCATTAAATGATTGATACTCTCGTCATACCTGGACTTGATATTTAAACTTTTAAAAAATAATATTCCATATTGATATGATGAAACAAAAATATTTTGAGGGGTGTTAAAAATCAGAAATGTAAACAAAGTGACATGTACGTTGTTCACTCACACTCCATCGTGAAACAACGTATTGTCAACTAACCACAAAACTACATTCCATTCAAATTATTGATCCACGCATGCGCAATTCATCCGGGAATTTAAAGACTGGCTTTCAGTTTACAAGTGGAGGACAGACCGACACACAAGGATTTTACACAATTTTGGACTATTTCCGGAGATAACATCGGTTAAATTAAGGATATATCTAAGATCGGAATATTATAGAATCCCAAGGAAATTATAAGATGGATTATAGAGATCGGGAAGAGGAGAGAATCCGCTTGAAAAGAGCGATTGAGGAGTGGAATGCTAGCCGGTTGGACTTGTTTGAAATCACAGCTCCTGATGAGGTGAGACGGGCAACATTTCCCTGAAAAATGTCAAACAAATTACCAGTGATTTTTGAAACAACACAATATTCTAAGTGTGAGGTGTATTTACCATATGATGGGAATGATTATTTTCAGACGGTTTGTTGTAGACGATGTTAAATTGGATTCTTTTTCGGCTCTGTTGTGATACTTGTCCCATTCATAATGTTCATTTACAACAATAGTCATGGCTGTTTATAAAATGTTATGTTGACTTTAAGTTTCACAAGAGTTTCTATGTTTGACCTTGACACAACGGGGGATGTGTATAACACACACCCTAGGTCCTTAAACTTAAAGGTGTTTCCTCCAAGAAGCAGGTGCATGTGACTGCAGATAACAATTTGTAAAAAATTAAAACAAGTTGAAAGTAAATGAATGCACATATCATGACCGTGACCAGTGTTGAATGCATGCTTTGCTAACGCATGTTGTAAATGTAATAATCGCGCACCACATCGCTGCGTTGCATATACATGTATTTAGAAATAGGGCAGGTCCAAGCTAACACGCGCGTTACGTATGGGACAAATCAGAGAATTCAAGACCCTGTAACTCCTACAGATTAAACTCCTAGAATTTCTTTTTGTTACCTATACTTATACTATAGTTAGGCAATGATTAAGTACATCATGCATGGAAAGATAAACTTAAAATGCAGATTTACTAATGAGATATTGTTGATAACGATGTGCGTTACGTATGGGACTGAAGAAGACGTCCGTCCCATACGTAACACAATTTTTGGATGGTTGAACTTGAAGAAAGTTTTATTTTCTTAAATAATCTCACAGGTTTAGACCACATGGAAGTACCCATCTTTTAATGTAAAAATCATTTTCATAAGTTGTCAGTATTTTGAGAAATATCAAATTATTAATGTCCCATACGTAACATGTCCCATACGTAACAACTGTAAACTTCTTTACGGTTCTCGGATACGCTTGAGTGAATTCAAACCATTTTCACAAATAAGAATGCTCTCCCTAAATTCAACAACCAGAACATATTAGTTCTGTCCTGAGAATCTTATTATTGATGTTATACCACCCACATGTTACGTATGGGACATCAGAAAATGGGAAACATTAGCTTGGACTTGCCCAATAATATTACTCTACTTGCTCCGTGGTTCGGAAGTCACGTTAAGCCGTTGGTCCCCTGTATACGAATAGACTCCTTCAACCCCATGTCAAGGAGTCTATTCGTACAGGGGACCCACGGCTTAACGGGCCTTGTCTTTTGACTTGTGCGAGTGCGATAGCACGCCATCACGCACCTAAAATGGTCTTGAGGCGTGCAATTTTCAGCACACCTAAATCTCGTCAAATTATGCATAATACTGTAAAACAAGAAATGTTTGCTAGCAAATTAATTTCGCTAATACCCCAAAATCACAAAATTAACCCCAGTTTCTGAAATTCGCAAAATTTTCTTTCCGCAAATATTTCTTGTTGTACAGTAATTTAATACAAATGCACGCCTACAGCACACCTGACGCATCTTGAGAAGTGCATAATTTAAGTATTTTACCAGCCTCCAGGTGCCTTACATTTGTACATTGTGACAATAGAGGAAGTTGATTGAAGTGAATTGCTTCCTGTATTGATCTTATCAGCAGACCTATTCGGGCAACTGTGGCATGCAATATGCAATACTTGCAATAATTGACAATTTTCCCTAGTAAAATTTGCATCACAGGGTTCAAATATCAAATGTTCCTCATTATTTGAGCTATAATGTATGTTCCAAACTGTGTCAGGAAAAAGTTTGCACATCATGAAATCATTGACTTAGTTAGGCTTACATTGTATATCAAAACTGAATTTTCAGTCTTTGTAGAATGGCAGATTTAGTAGAGATGTGATTACCTTCTGAACACTACATTGAACAACATTGCTTTCCTCCCTCAAGCAATGACATCTGAAAACTCATAGAACTAGGAGTACTGAACACCCTGTCCGGAGATGGTGCAAAGGTTTTGAAATCGTAATGTTCTATAAGCAAGATACTATAACCACTTTTGATCTGAGACAAAAATCAATTTTTTAAACATTCTCGAACATTAAAATTTTGAGCCTAGCATAACACAATTTGCATGTGCATTTTACGCGAGTATTCACCACTTTTCAGGCACGGGATATGTTGTGGTATTGTGGATTTCTGATTGGAAATGGTGTTGTGTACTTCCCGGTGTCCTGTTCTTGTCACAACTTGTGGATACTAGTAGATGGTAGCTGCGTTCAGAAATCATGTTTGTGTCCGAAATTTATTTTGAAACAATAATAAGTCTCCTTTTCCTTTCCAATCAAAAATAAAAGATAGCCTACACATTGTCTTGTTTTTTAAGTGCCTTAATTTGTAATTAATTGATTGTTTTGGTCATTGACATGTACATTGTAGGCCTACTGTACGTTATTTGTACATGACTGAGCCCAAGATAAAGTTAGTGTATGTGCTGAAAACCATTTCAAAAATTGTGATTGTTGTAAACCTTTTTTCCAAACATTTATTCTCATCCTTGTTTTTCTTTGCCCACAGTACTTGGAATTTTTTGGTGTGATGCGATTTTTCTTCCAAGAAGAGAATGACAAGGTGTCAACAAAGTGTATCCGTGTTTCCAGTACGGCAACGACCAGCGATGTCATCGACATCCTCATTGAGAAATTTCACCCTGATATGAAGATGCTGACGATACCCCAATACCAGCTGTTTGAAGTACATGCAAATGGAGGTTGGTATTAGGCCTGGGACTTCTCGGGTAATTTGCTGTACCCGGGTACCCAACTTTTTTCCGATCGGGTACCGAATGATAATCGAGCATTTACATGTACAATGTTAGAACGGAGAACGGGAAGTTTGATTTTTCGCCGATTGTCATAAATTTTGTGGTTGTGATTTACCTTGTTTACTTCGATTAGAATAAGATGATGATTTTATCATACATTTTTGAACACAATTTTTTTTCCAATAAAATTGCGTCAAATAGATCAAAATTTTGCTTGCCGTACGGATTAAGGAAATCAAGCTTTATTGCTCATGCTCTATTAGACGCCCAACCCCAAATTTTTTCAAAGTGAAAACTGCAAACATGTTTTAAACCATCCATGTGAAATTGTCCTTTGTTTTATCATCATTGTCGATCCTTCCCCCCCTCCTTCCTGATTAAAATGATGATATGATTCGATGTCGGACATGGACTCAACAATCCACTTACATTACCAGTATTTGCATTCCATACATAGAGGAGGATCATGGTTGCAGTTGACATGAAAGGTCGTGACCTTTTCATATACCTGCTGGTATGATAGGTCTGTTGACTGAGATAAACACAGGCAGCAAGTTCAGGTTACACACACAGTGGGAAATTGGCAAGTTCATAATATTACAGTACCTACATGCAAGAAAGAGCTTCACTTTGAATTCATTTTATGGCAGGCATAGTGTTGAAAAATGAAATTTTAAAGTCATTAGTTATACAAGCGTTAAATTAAAAATACATCTTGGAGGGCCAAATTAAGACCTTTCTCAATGCATTTCCTCTACTTCTGTATTCCAGAAGGGCCAAATTAAAGAATTTTTGGGGCCAGATTTGGCCCGCAGGCCTTATTTGGGAAGGCTGGATCTAGTTTTGTATCTAGCTTGTTTCCAGATTCAATATTTTTTTGTCTCTAGTCAAAGTGTTCTTCAATGATAAACTGTTGTGAGTTACATGTACGTACGTACGTACGTACTCTGCAGTTACAATTAGGGGCCTACTTATTTCCTTGGGCATATTTCAATCATAAATAATTTTAAGTTTAAACATGAAGCTGTCATCATGCTTGGCGCCCGCTTAAGGACGATCGCAGCACTTTGATAAGCGGTTACTGTACCGTTAAACGGTAAAACGGTAAGCATTTTACAGTTTACATTACCGTATACGGTAACCTTAACCTTTAAACATCTCAAACTCTCTAGTCTCTTCCATCCCACCTGATGACTGCAGTGGCAGTGCACTTTTGTGACCTGAATTGGGTCAGGTAGCAAGCATGTACATGTAGAATCTAGAGGGTACACTGCAGTAGAGATTGATTTTCAGGGTAACACATCGTTACCATAGCAACAAAGAATGTTTGTTTTTGAAAGAGTTGAGTTTCTCTGCATGTTTATACATTGTATATATGTAAGTTAAAGATTTCTTCAAAACAGTTACCAAACTTGCTGAAAGTGAACCAAGTATGTGCAGGTAATCCTTGAAGTTGAACCTGACTTTGATAGTATGTAGGCCTACATTGTAATTTAGTAGAACTTAAATTAGAAAGGAAATGAAAATAAAAAGCCCATGGTTGATATTTTTTCTTTGCTACAGAGGAGCGTCAAGTTGAGCCCAACGAGAAGCCATTGTACGTGCAACTGAACTGGACAACAGACCTGAGGGAAGGACGCTTCTTACTCAAGAAGAAATCTGATAGGACTGCTGTAAGTCAAATTAAACCTAGTTCCATTCATAGAACCCTTGTTTTTTCGGAAGACACAAACCAATATAAGGGTACAGCCTATAACTACCAAGTCCAGTGATCTAGAAAGCCAGTTACTACCCACCCCGAAAAAAGTTGTTTTGGTGTGAGATCGGTGGGCTATATAGAACTCAGGGTTTTCTAGTAGTCAGTGGATGGATTATAATGTGATGGTGGACTTGTATTGTGAATAGTGTCACTGAAAAAACATAGGTCCTATGGATCGGACTAAGTCAAACCTCAGCTCATTGAGCACTGCAAGTTTTCTTTCATGTTTATAGAACTTGACATAAACTTTAAAAATATAGGAACTACATGTATGACTAGTTTTACTACATTGCAAAAAATAATTTGTCGGAAACCTTTTTTCTGTGATTGCTTGTCTTTTCCTCCACCAAGGCATCACTTTGTCTTTTTGTAGGGCCCCATTGGAAATAAGTATGTACACACATACACAGCTAGACTTCTCTTCTGCATTGCATTGTCTTGTTATAACTAGTCTCTGTAATTATTGTGTAAATTGATTTGTTATTGCTTGTTGGATTTTGCCAATAAACATTTAATGAAATGAAATCATCAAATTTTGACTTTATTTTAAAGCTCATCAATTGGGCATTTGTGTCCATTTTGTTTATTATCTTTTGTAGTTTTAGATTTAAAAATATGGCAACCGTACATATCAGGAATGTTTAAAAGCTGTTATTGTGCTTCAAATACTATATAGTATCTATTTTATAGTTCCCATGACAATTTGACAACTGTTAAGTGTCAAAACCGTGTGTCCCCAAAGTATGGTACATTTTGTACATGTAGTTAAAAACATATTGCATTGATTTGAGTTTATGGTTCATGCAAGTTATTTCTGGAGTTTTTTTTTTAGACTTTAGAGACTCATTTTCTGTATGCATAGAGAAGAGTTGGGCTAGTTAGAGCTTATAAGGTTAAAGGAATTGAGATTTTTCTCTGGTGTGTAATGCCAATGAGTGGTATAGAATGAGCTCCGATACATTTTATAAGCAATGACCTCTTCACCAGTTTTAGTTGGCATTAATATTTACTCATGGAAAAGTGTCATATTTTCCAATTTACCTCATGTATCTTATTGCCCCAGTCCACCCTAAAGACATTCATAGAGTAGACAATGTGCATAGTTGTATAATGTGTTTCAGTTACACATAACTGATCAGATGTGGATATCCTTAGAATTCTAAGGAACAAATTGTAGATAGCTGGAATTGTTTTTCTGTGTGACATATTAATACCGAGAAATCAATTGTTATGTTTCCAGGTTGGATTCTTTGAGCATGATCAGAATAATCAGAATTTCAAAAGGAAATTATCAAAGAGAGAAAAGAAGGAGCAGAAGAAGAAAGAAAAGCAGGCTAAATTACGGGTAAGTAAATTTCGGACAAAACCAGAATCGGGAAAGCAAGGTCAGCCTTCTTAAAAATGATAAATAATCTGTGGATCTTTAAACATATCTGTACCAACACAAAATGCAGCTGTACCCAGCACCAGCATTCCTTCAAAGGTTTATGAACTATATGTAGGGCCAAAGCGCCAAAAATTGACAAAGTTGAAGAGTAGCTTACATGTACATGTATGCCAAAGTCACAAGCTGTAGGCTGCAAAAAAACGCATATTTCTTGCCCATTTTCAGGGTGAGCTGTTGTGCCAATTGCGCCATAAGCTAGCGCCAAGCATCAAAAATTGACAAAGTTAAAGAGGTGCTTATGCAGAAGTCACAAGCTTTTATAGGCGGCAAGTTGGCCAAATAAAGCAAGAAAACGCATATTTCTTGTCCATTTTCAGTGTAAGCTGTTGCACCAATTTTCTTGGCTCCTGTGCCAATTGCTCTATAAGCTAGTAGCTCCAAAGCGTCAAAAATTGACAAAAGCTGAAGAGGACAGGTGCTTATGCCAAAATCACAAGCTTTACAGTGGGCTGCAAGTTGGCCAAATAAAGCAAGAAAACATACATTTAATTTCTTGCCCATTTCAGTTTTACCTATTGCACCAATTTTCCCGGCTCATGCTACTCGCGCGCCATATGGCCTTCTCAGGAACAGGTTTCAGCCCTGTTACATATATGATGCAAAATAGTAGACAATTAAAAAGAAAGATAATTTTTGTATGTGATCTTGGCTTTATAATAACACTGTAAAGTGAAAGTTCCTCGTTTTGGAACTAGTCCTCGTTTTTCTAAAACGAGTAGGCTACTCATTTTTGTAAAACGAGTAACAAAACTAACACTAACCTAACACTAGCCTAACACTCATCCTTTCAGTCCTGTTACATGTATATGTTGTAAAATAGTAGACAATAGAAAAGAAAGATACATGTGATCTTGGTTTTATAATAATGTTTCTTTACTGAAACCAACGGGATACTTTTTTTTCTTTTTAACAGGCCAAAGAGGATGGAACCACTGGTGAGAGACTATACAATGACTTGTCCAAGTCCCGTTTCACCAGGACCATATCAAATCCTGATGTAGTAATGAGGCGGCGGCGCCAACAAAAACTGGAGCAGATGAAAAAATTTCAAAATAGGCCTGACTCAGGTAGGCTCTCTTCATTGTAGTTGTTGAAATTTTAAGTTTTGGTCATGCACAAAGCTGGTTTAAAGACCAACCTGGTCCAAGTTAAAACTGCTCAAACCAGAAACACATTTTCTATAGTTGTTTCAAATAAATTTCGGACAAGAAAATTTAGAGCCTTGCGTAGCAGATTTGCATATGTGTAATTTACGCCAATACACAATGCTTTCCATGCGCGTGCGATGTCGCAGTACTGTGGATCACTGATTTGAAACGCCATTGCGTACTTCCTGATGTAATGTGTTCGTCACATCTTCTGGATACGCTGTGACTGCGTTCAGATTGTCACTTCATATCTGAAATTTATTTGAAACAATAGTAGTCGTTTTTCCATTTATACCAGGTCTAATCTAAAACCTGCCTTATGCACACTGACCTTAGAGGTTAAATTCATGATTCTGATGAGATTAAAACCTTGCCTCTTTCAGCTAAATAAAAAAAGTTGAGTGTGCTTGAAATTCCCAGTAAACATTGTTTCAAGGAACTATAAACTGCTAATTGTCTCATGGAAAACCATACAGAACTGGGGTTGTTGATGGTGCATGTGGGTTGATCAAGGTTCAGCGCCCCTAGAGTTTGCTGCGAAACATTTTTGTAAAGTTCTTGAAATTCTAATTTCTTGCATAAATTATATTTTGGACAGAAATACTGTAGAAATTATGGTAGTGTCAATTGTTTCGTGGATGGTTATTTGTAGTGCTGTGATGATGGTGTACAATGTAAATCCACAACGTTTTGACAGAATTTCCTAGTCAAGTAATCTCCAACTACATATTTACAGCATATAGTAATTGCAGTATACAAGTTGTTAAAATGCACACTGCATGGATATCAGAATTTTAGAGTAAATTTTCGACTTGTTCAGTTTCAATTTTTTTCAAACATTTGCTCGTTGAATTGTGCAATTTATAACTCTATCTAATTTTAAAATTTACTTTTATTGACATTAAGTATTTTCTAATCAATCTGACATGATGCAAGTATGGTACACTTCCCACATTTTTTCTGGTACAGTGACTAGATTTAATTTGCCATGTCAAAATCATTTCATCATTAACCAGTTTGATAGCCTAATCACAGGGCATGCCATTACTACCACTGATTAGTTCACTTATCCTGCATAAAATACACCCCACATCAAACCACAAGGATACCAGGAATGCTTCATTATCAGTATTTGTTTACATCCATGATTAAATTGAGAAGATACACTCTACATGTAGATAAAATATAGACTCATTGCACATGTTGAATATCAGAATGGTCAGCCTGGACTTTGGTCTTTGCACATACATGTTATTCCAGACCATTAAAAGGTTCAGTTGGATAATAAATAGGCGATATAAATTGTCTTTCTGTTCCTTGATATTTGAAGAGTAATGATCGCTGTACAAAATGTGGCAATAATTGCAATGGTGTTATTTACGCGTCTGTTAATGAAATCAATACCACCGCTTGTACAGTTGGTATCTAAGCGGATATTTTGTACTGTGCAAAAAATGAAATTTGTAACTTATTTTAATTGACCTCGAGGGGTTTAAAAGTTCATAACTTCATTCTTTTTCAGCAATTGTTAGAAATAGGGTGTCAAAAAAAAGCTGAAATTCCAGCGCTTGTACACATACATGTAATCTTCAAATTACATTTGCGAGTTCCATATTTGCGTACGAGCCATTTTTTTTTAGGTGAGGCGATACTCTTTTGGGAGTCTGTACTACACGCACCTCACACCACCCATCCCATTATTACATTCTCATGGTAAAATTTCTGTTTGATGTTACATCATGGTGTTGTTATTGGGTCATAATCTCATGACCACAGAAATTGATTTGGGTCTTTGAGGTTGAGTGATTTTATGGATACCCCATAAACAAAGCCTAGGTGACAAATTTATAAGCACAATGTGAAGTAAGTGGTAATCTGGATTAAATCATAATCTGATAATGAGCTTGCTTTTTCTCACTCCATAGCTGAAATTAGAAATTTGACCTTGGACGTGATTTTTAACTACATGTATGCTCAGCTTCAATGGCCTGTTACATCTCAAGGTACCTTACGATATGATGGGTCACATATTATGTTGCTCATATTGCAGGCCTACATGTACATCCATAAAAACTTTTGTTTAACATTTCAGAAATTTTCTCAGTTTAAAAAGGAATATTTTGAATTTTGTTGTATTTTCAGGTGGAACTCTCAAGATCTATGCACACACCGTATTCCCAGAAGTGCCTTACAAGACGTTACTGGTGTCGGTGGATGATACATGCGAGGAAATAATCCGGGATTATTTGGAGAAGTTTGGTAAAGAGAAAGCCAACCCTGCTGACTATGTGCTTGTCAAGGTAAGATTTGTGTTTTCTGGAAATTTTGATTATTTCTAACCCTAACACGTTTGACCACTTCTTCGTTTAAAAACTAAGTCAAAATTCACAGATTTTCACCTAGATTCGAACCCGGGACCTCTCGCTTCCCAATACGATTATCACTACCGGTATGTCAAGCCACTGAGCAGGCGCTGCCATGGCAGTGATTTCGTGATCATAGCTAACTCGGGTCTATGACGTATTTGGACTTGGCTGAATTTCTTAACTTTGTGGAATGGGATACTGGGAGATTCAGTGGAGTTAGGGTTAGTATAGACCCATATGTACGCATTACTAACCCTTACACTTTTGACCACTTCTTCGTTTAAAAACTATCTCCTCGGAAATTTTAAAGTCAAAAATCACGGATTTTCATCTGGGTTCGAACCCGGGATCTCTCGCTTCCCAATCCGATTATCACTATGTCAAGCCACTGAGCAGGCGCTGCCATGGCAGCGATTTCGTGGTCTATGACGTATTTGGACTCAGGCGAATTTCTTAACTTTGTGGAATGGGATATTGTGAGATTCAGTGGGGTTAGGGTTAGCTCAAAATGGAAATTTTTCACCCAAATTCAGGCTCATGTTTTTTTCCGCTAGAAGAGTTGAACACGAAAAAGCGCACTTACACATTCTCATTCATAAGGACTTTCATATACTGGAAAAATGCACATACATGCACATTTATACAGTTAGCAAGTATTGAACTATTAAATGTCATTTATTCTTTGAATTGTAGAATTTTAATGGGTTTTGCAGATTGAATCCATTCAAGGCAAATTTATGTATCCATCCAGCTTAAATTTTCCTACATACAAATGTACATAATGCCAGTTATTTTACCGTCTGAATTCAATAATGGAGATTTAATTTTATTTCTCATGTCACACATTGATTTTAATCAAAAGGGGTCAAACTTCAATGAGAAAATCATTGGCATAAATCCAAATAACTGTGCCCTTTGTCACTTCATGACAAATTCATATTTGGGGATACAGACCTATAAATTTCAATAAGTTTGTTCGTGTACATAAACATTGCCATGTTGATTTGGTGTCAGTGGGAGCGAGCTATTGTTATGGAATGTGAGTGTAGGTGGACATGGCAGTGAGGTGTACATTATTTGGTTAGCTCACCTGCTATGTGGAGTGTGGCAATATGGATATGGGAATTGCTACCCAAAATTTGAATGTAATATATTTTTGTTTGTTTGTTTATTTCTTCTTTATACTGGGTCCATGTTCGGAGGGATTTTTTTTTCAGTATCCCTCTGTTTTTCCCTCATAGCCCAAGTCTGAATGACCGAAACAAAGTTGGGAACAGTCAGGTGTAGAATACCCTACTCTTTACGATACTGACTGCGATTACATGTAGGCCTACAGATATGACTCTTCTGTACACGGGACCAGCGGCTTAATGTCCCCTGCTAAAGGATGATGATCTTTTATGATGAAATATTTACCCAACACTAAATATTTTCATTTGAGGAGCGGAGAACGTAGATATCTGACGCAATGCTCCCACCAAGCCAGATAATCATAATTCAGATATTCATATACGTTGGTACTCTTCATGTCGGCACTTAAGTATATGGCTCAGACTGCCTACTATCCATCATAATTAGTAGAACTACACACCTTGATTTTCTCGCTCGCCCTATGTAACTAAAGGCCTATTGCAAATTGTTTGTGGTTGGAAGGCTTGGGTAAAGAGATTGATAAATTGACAATATTTACATGCGCGACTTCTGCATGACGCACCATGTTTAAATATGCATTACAAGAAATTCACGCAATCACCAATTTGCGCCATGCATGTTATGTGTTTGACGCTCAAAACGAATGCTGTCCGTACAAGGGCCAATCAAGTGCTTCTAGATTATTTTGCGGTTACGGCGTCTTATTTTGGATAAGACGTTGAAGCCTATAAGTAGCTTTCTTAATACTGTATAAGTGGTATATTTCGTGCTACATTAATTTTCATGCTTTACGCACGCAACTCACCAAGCAAAAATAAATGTAGTTAATAGCGTGAAAAGTGGTTTATAAATACTGTGGCACTTTAAAAAAAATTCACAAGCGCGAAAATTAAAGCGTGCAAAATGACCCAAAATAGCTCAAATTTAGCTTTGCACAAAAATTACTGAGCGGAAAGTAGTGGTGTTTACAGTACTTATAAATTTGAAAATATAATGTCATTCTAATTTGCAAGTTTCCCAAGTTATCATTCTTGTATGAAGTATACCAAGACGAAAGCACCCAAAAGGTAATCTTAAACTAAGGTGCAAATTGTTTAATTCATGATTCTGATGTGATGAAGACCTCACCTCTTTTCCATTCATTTTTGCAGCTAAATACAAAGAAGGGTACAACATATTTAGTACAGTGTATGCTGAAAATTTCACTTGTTTTCAAGTAACAAGCTTTTCAGTATTTTCAAAAAGTCTTCAAAATCCCCATAAATATTGTGTTGTTATTTACCTGTAAATGTCAGGGCTCCAACTGTAATAAGAAAATAACACATTTTCTCTTTTTCTCAAAAAATTGAAACAAGTTTGAAAGAATGGTTTGGGGATTGTAACATACCAGTCAAGGATTCGTACTAGCTGAAAAACTCAATTTTGTTAGCAGTAATCTGAGAATGAAAAGTGGATCATGAATTGCACCTTTAATAAATATCTGACCTGATATTCTTGAAAATAGAAGAATTGTTCAAATCATTCAAAATGTTACTTTGTAAAACAAAGTGTTTCATTGTTTCCAAAGGTTTCCCAAGAATCATTTTTACATGTAAATAGGCCTATACACCAAGTCCAAGATTCGTGAAAACAAACTTTCTTCTTCTCTATTTGCTTCGTGGGAAATTGTTTGATATCTCGTGAGGTGTGAAAGTCGTGTGTCATACATGTGTATGGCA
>JXSR01S030235.1:2373-14255 GCA_000969725.1 Ophiothrix spiculata | reverse complement strand
TTATATAGTAAAAACACAATTAATAGTGTACCATGTTCATGAGGTGAACGTATTCCCATCCTCAAAGCAAAACCTTGAGGTTCCCCCCGAAAGGTTCCCCCCGAGCAACACTAAAATATCCGGCATGGATGCTACAATCGTCGATAATATTGGATCAAAAATCAAACGTGCAAGAAAATACATCCGACTTTCCCCCTGTAAAATGCTGAGTCACCAAGTTCTGTTTGTCACCTACGGGGGAATAAACAACGATATAGGAGTATGGGGAGAGGGTCAGTGGTTGCAGAAGGCTCTATCCTTGCTGACAGAACAATGAGGGCCATTTTCAGTATTTTGAAATTCACAACATTGCAGTATCTTAATTCAGCAACTTTTTAATTTTGCTTCAACAAATTTTCACAATGATTTTGTCTTTGACGGGTAAGAAAAATTAACCAAATATGTTATCGACACCTGATTCTTACCACCGTTAAAGTACACATTTTACTTAAATACCAAGTTTGAAATAGATATCTGCTATATGGCTAAAAAACTTCCTCTAAATGTCACGGAGTTACAAAACCCCCCTTATCTTTAACCTTCGAACGGAAACTATATCCGCCACCTCTTCCTTAGGGGCTAGAGGCAAAATGTTTCGCTAAAATCACCGCAAAGGATTAATTTAGAGGTGAGGCAAATTATTTAGTTGTGCGTCGAAGAAATTTTGAGCTTTAGGAAAAACATCGACAGGGGAGGTTGATACAGCCCCCCCCCCCCTGTAAAGAGATAGGGTAAACACAAATTTCATTTATACAATCTGCTTGTATTGCATTTGGTTTGGTAGCAAAAATGTCGCTTTAAATAGCAGAGGCATTTTCTCAAGGTTGTTATTGATTACCGAAAAAATACTAATTGGAGTTTAAAAAAAACTATTTAAATTTATTGTAACCTGAATCTTCTTCAATAAGTATAGTATTTATGTGTAAAATGCGTCAAATGAAAGTAAATGAGCCTTATTGTTCATTTAGACTGTTTGCCAAAAGACACAATGGCAAGTGATATGTCACTTAAGTTTCATTTTTATCCTTAGAATGGGGTTATCAATCAAGTTGGACATTTTTCCTTTCTGGTAATCGCAAAATAAATCAATTATGCTTTCAGAGAATGACCGCTATAAGATTAGCCCTCTTGCATCAAATATAGACCGACAATATAGTCAATTTCTGTTTTAAGGCTACAGTCCCTTTTTCATCTCGCTCGGATGAGCATCATGTTTACTATAAGTTTTTGCCTACTTATTTATGCCAAAGAAACACAACTTTTTGCGTACACAAGGACTAGAGTCTCCAGTTTATACGTAAATCT
Organism: Ophiothrix spiculata; assembly: GCA_000969725.1. NCBI lineage: Eukaryota > Metazoa > Echinodermata > Ophiuroidea > Amphilepidida > Ophiotrichidae > Ophiothrix > Ophiothrix spiculata. The sequence continues at coordinate 12,911 of JXSR01S030235.1, read as the reverse complement.
TTCCTAGTGAGATCATATCCATAATCAATTTCAAAATAACGTCAACAGGCTACTTTGAAAAAGTTACGCATGACTTTGAAAATGTTGAATGCCAATAAATGATCGTGAAATTAATGACGCAACTAAAGCATGTTTCTTCTTGCATTTAAAATTACCTAATTGTTACCAAAATTCGTAAGTGTGACAATAAAGAGTTCTCACCTTCCACCGCAAACCATGAATACATTTTACGTATCATTCAAAGATAGATTTATTGTCAAAGAGAGTCATTTTCCTGACAAAGTTTGAAATGTCTGGTCAAATATAATGTGCCGCCAATAATAGTGTGTGTGTGGGGGGGATGGGTGTGTGTGTCTTTTCCCTTCCCATTTCCCTTCAGACTGGTATAATCTTAAGAATCAATATAAGACGAACTTTATTGTGTTTCTTATAATCTTAAAAGTGTTATTTTTCTTCAAAATCAACTAATCTAAATTTGAAGAACATAATAAGTTATGTTGCAAAATGTTAGAAAATAACGTCTTCAACGTCTTCAAATTCTTTTAAGATAAAACAACCCTTTGTGGAGGCTACATTTACCAATCAAGGAATTTTTCAGGTGTAGATATACTAAATATCGATTGGTCACGATTTAATCGTTGGTTCGCCTGCCTCGTGGCATACTCAAACAGAATTTGATGCTGCTCAATGATTACGGGGTATAGATTACGGGGTATAGTGTGACCGTAATCATTACGTCAAATCTTGTTTTAAACTGTATAAGGATCTCAACTACGAATAGCCTTTTTTACTGTTGTCGTTACTGTCTATTGAGTCCTGATAACTTAAGTTATTACAATAAAGTTATTTAAAATATTTGAAATCGGTCAGTGTAAAGTACGTTGCGGTGATTGTAATACAGCAATACTGCTAATCAGTATAAAAAATAAAAATAACTTGAACTAATTTAAAAGAGATATAAGATCTGATGTGCTTGTACTTGTTTAGGGTATTGATCAAGTTTGATTACATTTATATTAATCGAAAAGTTACAAACTAGAAATGGTCCTTAATCATAGGTCCGTAATATTCGTTTTTTATCTTAGACACAATTTCTGTTCCCATTATTTTGTTATAACATTACTAACAATATGACTATGAGGTGTGCCCCGAAATTAACAAATTAAAATACAGCTGAAGTATTGTTAATAAGATACACAGAAATACGTCCTGCAACAAAGATAAGATGGAGATAAATAGGACGATTCTTTGTTTGTTTGTTTGTTTTGTATCTTATTCAACCACTACAAAATGAAAAGGAAATTCATAAATAAAACAATAATTAGCGTATTGTCATTATATAGCAAATTACCTGTTTAACGGTTTAGCAAATTAAACATCTCTTAAGGGGCCTGTTAACCCGGCCGTTTTTTCGGTAGCAGAATTTAGTTTTTCTGCATTTTCTGATACTTCAGCATGTTACCTTTTATTACAGACCGTAAAATACCACAAAACAAAACTTTTAAACTTATTTATAGGTAAAATTAAAAGATCATTTTGACATTTTACAGTAAAATAAACACGTGGCTGTTGGCGGGAAACTACGGGCATAGATACGCGTCCAATATTTTGCGTTTAGGTTGCGTGTTTTGATGTGCGTGCCTTTTTGCGCGGTAACAAGTACTGCGTGCGCGGGTGAACGCGTTGCATTATGTTCTTGCATGAGCACATTTGTTGAAATCCCGCAATAAACTTGTCAATATTGTAAACAAAGACTAAATAATTGAACATTAGTATTTTAGATTTCTTTCAATATTTACAAAATAAGAAGCTTAAATTCGGATCTGAAAGTTGAGTACAATACTTACCAATAATATCAATTACATAATAAGTTTTATTGTCCGATGCCCAAAGTTTAGACCTCGAAATTCATTGATTTTAGGTCAAAATGTGCGATTTCTTCATTAAACATGGGATTTCTCCATTTCAGTTTTGATGAAAAAACATAAATTTTACGGGAAACGTAACTAAAAAAATTAAAAAGTACGAGGAAAGATTTTTCAACCATTATGTACAGTATATCAAAATCTAGGATCGCGTTTCTCATTTTTCAATTTAAGGTCCTAAAATCAAAGATATTCATTAGTTTCTATCAAAATTGATGCAGATAAATGTCGGAAACGGCACATTTAACATGGTTTTTATTATATTTCGAAAAATTCGGCTTTATTTAAAAAAATAAAAAATGCGATCCTAGATAATTGTGTGCAGTTTCCAAAAAAAAATATGTGATAAAATGGCAGTAACAATTTTTTTAGTTACCTTTCCCGTTTCATGTGTAGGCAAAATCACTGCTTTTTGCTATTTTTTACTAAATATGGTCATTTTTGAACCAAACCAATAGCATAAACAGATTCCTTGTCAAATTTCCTTTCTAGAAATGTATACTTTTCTATACTGTAACTTGATATTTTTAGACTTATAAGCCAAAAAAGAAAGTCAAAATAAAAGCCTTAACAGGCCCCTTAACAGGTTATTTAGGCTACTCGTTAAGTGGGTACCATTCCTCAAAACCAAGTTAAGCTAATATCATGTTAATATCATATAAATATTAAACAATTCAGAAATTTGATACAGATTCAAAAATTATCAATAATTACGAACTGAGAACTTTGCAAACGTGTTGTATAATTGACCATTGCTCACTATTTAATTGTCATTAAGCCCCCGAGTAAGCCTAAAAGGAAAGTGTGTATACAATTATAGTATCATGGTATCTACGTGTTTTGACTTGAAGTATATCTGCCATATTTTACGAACATCTGTTGTTATCAATGAATAAAATGAGAGCTTGTTTCTTTTTGAATGTTAACCCTCGTCTCCCCTAAATTTTTAGAACGAAATCCCTTATGAACTTGATTTTGCTATCAATAGATAGGTATGGTCCTTTCCTTTCCAACGATACCAAGATCACTTGCTGTAAAAGTTCCAAAAACGGATTTTCATCGGCTTTTTTTCTAATAATGAAGGGAAATGGTAATTCTAACATGCCCTGCAAGTTTCAGCTTCATAGCATACATATATTTTCCAAAATGGCAATTTTCCAGGGCCTCACGAACCCCCCTCCCCTTAACCCGAACTTTGGCGGCCTACCCGAACCCCATCTTAGGTTGTACAAAAGTTTCACATATTGAACGTGTGCTAAACGGACCACCACTGTACGAATAACGAATTAAACGTATACATAACGGACACACCGTTTGGATAACGTATTGAACGTACTTGTAACGAACACATGACGAACAACAATGCATAAAACAGAACAATGGTGGGATAAAGTACGTTAGGCGTACGTTTTGCTCTATACGGTGATGTGTGACAGAGCCTTAAAAGAGATAACATAAATACCTGGGGTCGGTTGCTTTTGCGTTTTTATGCAGCGGGGAAAAACCTTAGGGGGGGTTGTTGCGGTAGACGAGGGTTAATCTCCGAAACATTTCCCTTTTAAGATACAATAATAACCAAATTTTGTTTCTGAAAAAAATATACAAATTATTAATAATTATAACAAATGATGTTGAAAATGTGCCCTAACATTAACACTGCTAAATATTTGGATGAATCAATTCAAACCATCAATTACTTTCTCTCGGTTTTTTTTACGTCAAGCGAACTTTAAATCAGTAAACATACGAACATTCATTTCTTTAAACTATTCTCAACTTCCTTTAAACTTTCGGGGAAAAAAACATGCCTTGAATCAAACTTTTACGTTTTAGAGGTTTTTTACTGATTTGCTGTAGCTAACAAGAGTCTAATTCTGTAATGACCCTACTCGGGTTATTAAATAAACACCACCCATATCAATGTTTCCAATTTCCAATAAGTGCAGGTGAACGCTACTGGCCATACCCTTAAAGCATGGAAAATTATTTTGTCTGGTATGGATTACTTTAATTAAAGTAAAATTACAGCCATGGGACAAAAGGTGGATGATTTTTGTTTCACAAAAAATTATGAACTAGAGCCCATACGTTGTTTGATTAATGACTGTACTTTTACATACCCATGTCATGCTGACAATCCCAAGTTAAAATTAAAATTGTTGTTTTAGTGTATAAATGCCATATTCCGGACATCACATTTTCCAGGGAGTTTAATAAGAGCCGTGAAATAACGGACAATTTTGCAGAATTTTACTAAAGCTGTAAAATAACGGCTACATTCTCGTAAATAATCTGATTGTACAGGGTATTTACCCTAAATCACGCCCCTTTCACCGTAGAGTTTCCCGTAACTTCCCCCTATAATCTAAGAATACAAAGCCTGTTAAATTCCATCCTTTCATGTAATTATTTTAAACTGCTTTTGACAAACTTTTGGCATTTGTTTTGTTTTTTCGGTTCTCGCATTTTTACGCTGCAATATTTTGGGATGTTATTTTCTGTAATTGCCTAAATAGTAGTTGCGATTCTTTGGGTGAAAAACACAAATGAGATCGACATCGTCGTTTTCGAGCTAATTAGCATAAATTAGCATTGCCTCGTTCGATTGGGTTTGATGGCGACTAGTTAGTCAGTTTTAACAGATTTTAAGTTGTTGGGTGTTTTTTTAATTGCTGGTCCTGCTTTATAACTGATCTTACTTTAATTCTAAAAAGTACCGCCACGACTACTGATGCTATATTTTCAGTTAGTAAATCTTAATTTAATATTCAACGGGCTTCCACTGAATGCCCCTGCTATATTATATATAGTAAGAACGCACATATCACTTACATTAAAAATTTGTGGGAATCTAGATTAAAATCTCTTAGGATATTCGATACGGGTAAACGTTTTCAATGTATTATATTGTGCACGGTAGGAAATCAAAACTGTTCGTTCATACTAATGAAAGGAAGAAATTACCCAACAGCAAATAAAATGATGTTGCGATGTTTCTTTATAGTTATTAACCAGGATATTGCTTTATGTGCTTTTACTGCCTTTAAAGCGTTGATTTAGATTCTCTCCAATATAATAGTTATGATTTACATTGGTTCGGCTAATAAAGCTTTACCAATCTGTAGTCTCCGTCAAATTGTAGTTGGAATTAGGTGAAGGGTTAAGAGTACATACCTTATATTTTGCACCCGCTAAACACCTTCATCATCTTCCCTAAAATATATACCACCGATAACGGATAAATCTTCACATAAATGATTTACCTGAGAAGATAATGTGCTGGCTCGTGCAATTTCATAAACCATTATTGCATTAATAACTCATTTGACTTACAAATGGTAATTAGATCAACCCTTGTAATCTAACTAGGTTCTTAGAATAGCGTCAAAAACTTAAAATCTTCTAATTTGGTACAAGCATAAGAGGAATCAAACTCAGAGGAAATCCTTATCATACATAATGCAGTATTACATGAAGTTCTTTAATGCTACAGAGCTATGCTTGTGTATAAATGACGTTATTTGTACTCTTGTATTTAAGAGTCTGCTGTTGCATTGTCAAACTTAAAATAATAGCACATCCATTAAACTCTTCTTTCGGGCGTCCGTAAGTTCGTCGCATCTGTTTCTTATGAATATATCAAAGGTTGTTTTTTCTCGGGTAAATTTAATGGTATTACATAAAGTGGGTCACGTGTCTTGTTACAGTAAGAATGTTTTCTGAAAACATTTTTATCTCCCAAAGGTATTGTGCACCACGTTTATTTTAACTGAACAACTAATAAGGAAACTTAAAATATAAATCTACTTAAAGACTTGCAAAAGAAAACACTCATATAGTAACTCATGTAAATGATGTATTTTCTTTGAGAATAATTTATTTGACATTACATTGCTCATTTAATTTATGACTGATGAACAAAGCTGATACTGAAAATGAATAGGGTTTTTTTTTTCAATTTCTTTCACCCAGCTACATTTTGTGCAAGTTAAACTGACAAGCAAATAGAGAACCCTTTTTATTTACAATTTACAATTTAGACAAAGCCATTCTTTTTTGTAATAATCTGGTCGTTATTTCTAATGTTAGCAATTTTACTGTTTTTATATCAAAACACTCTTTAATTTATTTATGTGTTTTCAATACTAAAAATGTTCATTCTGCAAAAACGTCCAAATAAATGCAAGTTGGTTTGATGTCTGACACAACTATAATGGACAATTGTTTGATATACAAACAGCCGATCTAATTTCTGCTCAATAAAATCGTTCCATGTAAATCTGGTATGGAGCAAAAAGGAGGACAGGTACACACATATATTATGTTTGAATACTCCAAACAATTCGCGATACGACACACATCCTGACTGGACTACTTACAACTAGACAGTAAATGACACAACTATTCAAGATAAATACCTGTACATTAAAATATTAGAATCTCGACTCATGATTTTACTCTCGGGATAAAGAAACATTTGAAAGTGTTGCATAAACGGGAAGCGTGAATTTACTTACGCAAAAGGTAACAAATCAGAGTACCAGTACTTAAACATTGATTGTGTTTTGTTTTAACTTTTTTTCAAATTTCCGTTGTCAGCAAAAAAAATTGGGCTTGTTGGCAAAAATATCTCCACCCCTCCCCCATTGACGAAGCTCTGAAATCGCCCTTGTAGTGTAGTAATTACACTCTGAAGGGTTAATATCTGTAAATGGGGATTCTACTATAACACTGAACTGGATAAAGTACTCTGCACTTCCGTTAGTGCATGGGGGTTTGGGGTGGTACCCCTCCTCATATATAAAAACCACTTTCCCGCCCGAAATTTGTAACAATCTTTACACCATATATAGTATACACTAATCAAAACCATATTTTAAGGAATAAAATATAAAATATACGTGCCGATTCAAAATGGCGACCAAATAACCGATTTTTGTTTTGCGACATCTCGATTTTGGCCAAAATTTGAAAAACCCATTTCCCTGATCTCAAATCAGGAGATCATGAATACGTTGACATTGTTGAAATAAAATTTGGAAAAATAATACTTCGGCCGGTTTAATGGGCAAATCATTTTTTTCGCACCTACCCCCCTCCCCAAAACGCTAAACTATGTTTATTAATTTCGTCGCATCTGTTTCTTGTGAATACATCAAGGTTGTTTTCTCTCGGGTATATGTTATGGTATTACATAAAAAAAAGTGCCACGTGTCCTGTTACAGAAAGAATGTTTTCTGAAAACATTTTTATCTCCCAAAAGTAGTTTGCACCACGGTTATTATAAACTTATAAACTAAAAGAAAACACTCTTTTTTCTCTAAAAAGTATTAATAAAATAAGTCGGAAAAGAGGTAATGTGTCATTTGTAACACATTGCTTTTACCTCATTGTTGGCAGAAAAATAAAATGAAATTTCGTTGTCGACAACGGTAATTAATAATGAAAGAAAATCTTAATATTTTGATGTATAGGGGATGAACTTCACAATAAAATTTTGCATGCTTCCTTTATAACTGCCAGCACTTGATGTGATGTGAAAAAAAGATATTTCTGGAAACATGTTTGGGGATGGTACACCATACTTCTCTAAAGCGTCACGCAAAAAGTTAAATTACATTAATTGCAACAGTATAAGTTTATGGTAGAATTGGTTAAAAAAAGGTTAATTGAAAGGAAAACTTCAAAATAACATTCAAATTTTGTACATACATTTTGCTACGAAATAATAGAATTAGTGTGCAGACGAGGTCACACTTTCCTTTACAATTTGTTTTAATATTATGTTTACCACTTTAAACTAGCAGCAGAAAACCCCTACCCAGATAAAAGTTGTCGCCCCAATTTAATACCTCAACAGACCATCAAATTTCAGTATATGGTCATTGCTTTCTTGGTACAATTTGATCCTTTTGTACAAGATCCATTTTCGAGAAAATTATATCTTTTCCAATTACAATTCTACGATATCAAAGGTGCAATCCACATCACCCATCCCGAGTCCTCTCGTGGTTTGGATACGTCAATATCTAAAAGCGTACCAGTCTTGAAGTATCCAAAATAATAACAGAGCACCATAACATCATTTTTAGCAATCGCCAAACGGAGAATTGAAGAAAACACCTTATTAATCAACACCTTGCAGGCCTGTGTCGTGCGTTAGTACAGTATAATACACGTAGCATTTATGTTATGTAAAGCACTCAAAATGGACAATAAGGAATATAAGAAAATAAAGTCACATCCTGATCCATTTTGTTCTTCACTAATCAACTGGTTCTTTTCTCTTTTGTATTTTCATGTATGCTCTTCGTTTTGGATCGGTCTCTCTTAATAATACTCAGGTAAGTGGCTTATGATATAGTGATAAATATGACCTGATAAAAGGAACTCCTTACAAACATTTTTAGGGGTAGGTCATGATCCACAGCCTCATATTCCCCAGTTATCTCTGTTAAAATTCAGATGACAGGTTTCAGAATGTTTTACTGATATCTTTATAAATCTGAAATATGTTTTGTAACGTTACTTTCATTCTTTAAAGTGATGTGACATTCACATTATGATAAAACCCGGGTGATCAATGAATATACCTTTGACAATCATAAATTTTAGAATTTATGTCAATGAATCAGAGACAAGTTTGCAAATTTATGAAACATTTGAAATGTGAAAAGAATGGTGCACACACAAAATTAGTGGCCTAGCCAGAGGGTTTAGTTGTATCCCCTATGTGACCTCTCCCGTTACGCCACTGGAATAATGGCTAAACAATCACATTTCAGCCGATTTGTTTGGTCTGGTGTACTCGTATATGCTTTATTACGTGCATGAAGCGTAAGTTTTTGTGTCTGAACCGGAAATCACTTTACGAATACTTTCCACATAGATGTTCATATCTGCCTCTGATAGCAAACTTCTTTCCGCATCACATACAAGTACCTTATACAAACCCGTACAATATGTTAGTATCAGGTGTCTCTCTACTTAATTGATAAACACGCGGGTCGTGTAACTAAGTGTGTTTTAGATATCTTTGGATTTAATTCGGATATTGGCCTGTTTCGATCTACATTAAAGCTTAGTCTTAACCAGGCTTTGTGTAGCTAAATTCCAATAAGCTGATAATAAAAAAGTGCATGGAGCGAGCAATATTTTAAGAATAAGAACGTTCTTGAACAAATAACTTTGTTTTTACAGTGGTGGAAAAACTGGGATGATTGATATCAATGTCCTAGTGATATTAGTATTTCATTTGAATGACACGATCCAACTGAGGCAAGCAGCGTCATGCCGATCTAAAAATCAATGGTATACCAATATCCATTCTTGGTTCTTGGTAAAAATATTCATATAACAAAATAAACAATCGTCACTTCTTTACCTCTAGATATAAAGATGGTACTCCTGCTAACCATGTCTTAGCTATTCCATGTATTATATACATATGCATTTCTAATTCTTGCAACATTGTGATTTGTGGAATAATCTACTTTGTTCAAGATCATATTCAATCTACAATAAAAGTGGAAAAAGATAAAATCACTTATTCATAAGTGTATTCAATTATATTCAGTACATGTGCAATCTTTAATGTTCATTAGAAATAACAATCCATTAGAATAATCCACCATGTTATATCTATTGCTATTAAAGTACTGACCTTCAGCTAATATTAAAAATGCCTTTAAAGAAAAGAAACCTTTCTACTCTTTACGATTATGCAGATGAACAGCTATTACTTTAGAATACGATAAATCTTTCTAATTTGAAAAATTCTTTCTGATTAGCAAAATAACAGTTGTATATTACTTTAATAAGTAAACATAAAAGGTGAATTACAGAAGCTTTCTTAGTATTCACAAAATACAAGCATCAAATTTTATCTCATTTGATACACTTTCATTATTCGTTTATTTCCGCATTCCTATTAACTTGTTAATAACAGGTTTGCAGGGGGTCGTATTTGTTTGTCAAGTAATGATCTCTGAAATTTGAAATAACATGTTCTGAACCGAACTAAACAGAACTGATCATCAAAAATAAATATCCTACATGAACAGATAATATGCTAGCTTGAGCAATATCAGGGAATTCTCATCAGCTCGATAAGCCCATCTGAATCTCAAATGGTAATTCGATCCATTCCAGCAAGCAAATTAAGTAGTCAGAATCACGCCCAGAACGGAAAGTCTTACTACTTCTGCTATAGGATAAGAGGTTTGGAATTCCAGAAGTAAACTTAGCTTTAAATGTAGTACTATACAGTATATGTTAAGAATGCTGGGGAGTGTACTATAAGTAGCTGGTAAAAACTACAACGATCTGAGTATAGAAACAAGTATTTTTTAATGGAATGCACTTGTTTATTCTATTTTTTCACATTTGAAGAGAGATTAAAAGTTTCAAACTTTCAATGATTCCATGACTTGTGGTACCCAAAGTTACCGCGGTATGTATATCAAAACGTATTTACACTTCTGTGGCGTGACTATAATCGTCACAATAATTGGAAGGAGGAAAAAGGCAGTCAGTCGAGATTTTTGAAACTGAAAGCAGAAAAGATCATAGTGAAAAGCAGTTGTTTTAAGGTATGTGTAATAATGTATATTT
>JXSR01S030231.1:0-16241 GCA_000969725.1 Ophiothrix spiculata | reverse complement strand
ATTCAAATATGGAAAAAGTGTATGCTAATTTGTTGGCCAGAACGGAATACCTACCTTTAATCAAACAGATTTAAAGGGACTAGCCTAGATTCCACTTAGAATTAAAAACTTATGGAAATGCTCTAAATAAAGCTTAAAAGTGTAGTAATATCCAAAAAAGTACAACAATTTACACAAAAATGGATCAAATTGACAGATAACTAAATTGCAATATATCATTTTGTGATGGTGGTGTGACTATCTTGTGTTTTCTGAATCCTAAATTTGTACTTCAGATCTGTATTTACCAGATAAAAAAGCAAACAAAGCTCTTAGAGGTAATTTAATACATATTAAAAGAGAAACAATTTCATCAAAATAATTTGTTCACCCGTCATATGCGTAGAAACAAAATCTTTTTAAATTTTGAAACTAGAAACACTGTTTTCACATCTTTTTTTTGCCGGCGAAAAAAATTAGAGCAGGTGAAGAATTGCAATTTTCTCCAATATTCCTCAAAATCATGGAAAACTACTTGGAGGTTATATTACTATTAACATGTTCTACCAATTCATGAAAGAAAATATGTAGGTAAAAAATTAGTGGGAAGAAACTAGGTCAGTCCCTTTAAATCTGTGCATTTCATATATATTTTCCTTTATCCACAGAGTGAAAGATCAAATACAGACAAACCAACAGAGCTAAGTGAGACCAGTACCCCACTGTTCAAGGCAATTGTTAATAACCATGGCAAAATAACTGCTCTTCAAAGGACTGAACTATTGAATGGCAAGCCACAGGACCCAATGGTTGTTCTTCAGCACATAAGAAAGGAGAGGTATTCACCTGGAAAATTGCCAATTGATTTCAAAAATGGTACACTCTGGAAGACCTTGCGTAACCTGTTGGAGGACACGCTTCCTCTGAAAGCAGTAGAAGTTCCACATACAGCAACCTTGTACTGGGTCTGGGACGGGGATGAGGAAATGACCAATCAGAAAACACTTTGTAAGTTCATAACTACATGTATTATTTCTTTGGCAGCAAGCAATATTGAAGACATTAAATCCCTTTGAGCACCAATTGGTGCAATTTGCACCTTATTGTAAATTTACAAGAATGTTTATTTTATTTATGAAAACTAATAAAACTCTCTTAAGTCGAGGGTTACGAGCCAGAAGGCCGTATATGCAGGAAGAAAAAAAGAGGCAAAAAGCTGTATTTGCACGTGCAACAAAGGTGCAAATATGGCCTTGTGGCCCTTTTTTTTTTCTTCCTGCAGATACAGCCTTGTGGCTCTCAACCCTCGAAGTATTACTTCAAGTGGTATATGTTTGGTCCACAATTCATGCTCATTAGGGAAATCTTAGTTAAAATTCAATAAAAGGCAGCTATTATGAATATGGTACATCCAAAAATGTCAATTTTTTTGAAATGGCTGCTGGCGCTCAAAGAGAGTATCAAATTTAAATTTAAATTCTAGATACAACCAATAAGCTTGTTTTTTGCGTTTGTATTTTCAGATTCAGAGTTTGTATTTGCTTTATTGAATTTCGTCTAATCTTGTATTTTACATCTTTTGATATGAACATTCCAACACCATTGTGCAGAATGAGTCTGGAGTGGCACCCTATTGTACCCTTTTTACTTGTGCATCCTTTTTATGAAAAAAGTTAAAATGACACCCTTTTTAACTTTGCGCCTCTTATATTGTATCGATTTTACGTTGGCACACACTTTTTATTTATTCAGGCTTTGAAATAAGGACCTCAAACCAGAATGAATGAATGTCACACATTTTTCAGGGTTTTTTTTATGAAAATTATCAACTATATTTTCATACTACTAGTAGTAGCATAGGTTTTTCAATTTTACAAGAAGGGAGTAAGGGTAATTGAAAATGTCAGTCAAATTCCATCCTTTGCAGAAATGGTATTTTTGGATTCGGCCCATGGGGGGGATTATAGACTTATTCTGTTTAGCCATACAGCGGTGAGGTGCTTTCTAAAATAGGCAAAGAATAACTGCAATGGGCTATTAAAGAAAGATATAATGCATTTGAAATTTAAATTAAACAACTTTTATGACTTTCTTTTTCAGTGTTAAAGATGGTACAGAAGTATGGCAATAGGATTCCCACACATTTTTGTGAACCCGTAGTGAATATCATGAGAGCATTCCTACATTCTCCACCATTCTCAAATAATGTTGGGAGACAGGCTGTGTATTCATTGCTGTACCTGTGTAGGGAGCTTGTCCGCTTACAAGATGTGGAGAAATGGAGTGAAAGTGGCATATGTAACGCTGGTGGTGGGGCACTGGGCTATGAAGGCAGATGCACATTTGTAAAGTAAGTGAAAAGTTTGTTTTTGATGTGGTTTTAAATACTGTAAATTGAGTACTGCTAGAATGAAATAGTGACCCAAGATTGGAGATTTTACAGTGAGCAATCCAAATGTATGACAAATGGCAGCTATTGCAGATACGACTTTCTTGCACTCACATTACGAAGTAATCTGCAAAGGAAATGTCTATAAAATATTTCAATCTGATCAAGATATTTAAACCCCCAAACCTCGCATCCATTTGGAAGGATGGGTGAAAACCAATTTATCGAACAGGTCACATGTAATATCAGTTGGCAAATGAAGTTTTGCAGCTTTGGTTAAGAGAACAAACATGGTATGTTTTGCTTGTGAAACTTGTCAACACGTGGCTTTTCAAAGAAACTACCTTTACAATTGAAGATTACGCCTAATTAATAATCATTACGCCATAAGATTAATTCATTACCAAAGTTAAAAATGCTTAGTTATTTGGTCAATAGCTGTCAGGATTTCCCCATCCAGTAGCTTATATAATATTTGTTTGATGCTCCATATTTTACAGGCAACTATCAATCCTAACTGAACATCTTGTCGAGTAGACTAATTTTGTTTCAAAGTCTGGCAAGCTCATATAGCTCAATAACCTGTCGCCGCATATACACAATGTAGGTTAACGACAGGTTCAGCACAACAGCTCGTATGTCAATCATGACTGATATATATGAAATGATACAATAATAAGGCTCTAGTGTTCTGTATAAACTGAACAAGAATCAAATTTTTTGGGTAGTTTCAGCTATTGTTAGCAGAGTTAAGTGATCGAGTGTCTTAGGCCTATATCAGAGCAGGACAAACACTCACGTATTTAAATGCAAATAAAAAACTACATACTTTGTTTGCTTTAAATACATACCTGTCAAGTCTTCTGATTTAGACGGGAGTCTCCTGCTTTCATGTAGCCCTCCCTATCTCCCAATCGGGTAGCCATATCTCCCACTTTTTAAAAAATCTACCGCATAAGTTACTTTGGTAAATAGATTTCAATTCTGCAGTAGGAAATTCAACGATTTTGAACGTGATTTCCCTCGCCATAGACTGTATCTATGCAAGTCCACCTTAAAAATGAGCCAGAAATGTCAAAAATTCCATGTGAAAAATAAGCATGGTTATTTAGAGCCGTATACTGCTTTAATGAGTCAAATTTGATGGTTCTATGCCAGTAACATTTAAATTTTGAATCCAGTAGTGCTTTTGAAGTTACATGGTCCAATTTTTCAAAATTTTGTTTTCACTTTCATAAATTTGAAAGATTTTGCACATAAGAGGTGTGAGTTCCCAGCCATTTTCATTTTGTAGCCAATGGTGTATTTTGCCATCAATTGCCTACATAGGTCTGTGTAGATAATTTTAAGGTTACCATTTAATTAAACGTGTTTTCATTTATACAGTGTGTATCTTCAAAACAGAACATGTTTGAGACATAGAATTGCATACGAGTAGTGACAAAAATAAGGGAAATATTTCGATATCAAAGTTCAAAAAATGTAAAAAATCATTGCTTTAATATAATGTAATTATGTATTTTCGTCACACACTAAAAAAATATTCATTCAACAGGGTAGGGTTAATATTCTGGAAATAATTCTAGCAAACGCAGAAGCAAGTTGATTTCTTCATTAATGATGATCATTTTGTTTTGACTCAGGTTCACTGCACCGACCGAATGTGAAGATGTGGCAAAATATTTAGCCGAAAAGTGCCAGGTAATTAACAACAAGGGAAAGCTTTGTCAGGTGAACGTACCCGATGGTCAGGTATTTTCTCTTTCAGAGAATGATATCTCCAAGTCCTACAGTAAGTTTTATCTCACAATAGAGGTAAAGTCAATTAAAAAACAGGTAATTGATCATGATCAAAAACATAAAAGGAAAAAATCTGAAAAGAAGAGAAATCAGGAATTGAAATCTGAAGTAGATGAAGCTACTCATACTTGGATGCAGGCCCTTGTCGGTCTTGCCAAATCAGACACTTCTTACGGTATACTTATCAATCCATCATACGCCAGAATTTATGAACTTGGTATACGAGATCCCACCACCAGTCGTCAAGGAATGTATAAATGCTTGCTAACCTCAACCAAGACATTCAATTTTGTACATGCTGCAGTTCATGAAAGTGTGCTGGATTTAATTGAAGCTATAGTATGTATTATGATGCTATAGTATGTATTATGATGCTATAGTATGTATTATGAGGCCATAGGGTATGTATGTATTCTGAAGCTGTATTAATGAAGCTTTAGTACGGTATGTATTATGAAGCCATGGTATGTATTATAAAGCCATGGCATGTGTTATGAATCTAAAGTATGTATTATGAAGCCGTGGTATGTATTATACATTTATAGTACGGTATGTATTATGAAGCTATATAGGGTGATTCAGATAAGTAAACACCTCACAAAAGATAAGTTGACAGTCAGTCTGACCCCCATAAATCCGAATGAGAGCCCTCAAAGTCAAATAATATCGACATATATGAAAAATATGCAATCTGGGCTAAATATTGACCAAAAATTTGACATCAAATGTGTTACCATTATTTTACACCAACCGTTTGAAATTTTGATCTCGGTGTTCATTTCTCACATAGGGTAATATACACAATATATATGGTCCAGCTCTACTCCAACTAAATGTAAAGAAAAAGTTGTATACAGCATAATAAAATGAGCGGGGATTTCATTATAATTCCGTTCTGCATGACCAAGAAATATCAATTTGAAAATCATTAAAGCAGCGAAGTGTAAACTTCTTCTCTTTGATATGTTGAGATGGTCAAAACTTTCTGTATGATTTAAGAAAATCAAGGCTCTTTTGCCTATAATTATAAGCACTCGACAAAAATAAAGTCAAACCAATTTTATCAAAAAGGATAATTATGTGTGTCTAAGTTGGTAAAATCATTAAGATCGACACGCATTTGACAGCAGCTCTGTACTCTACGCAATATGAACAATTTTGATCGTCTGTCGATTCCACTAGAAGCATTGTGGTGATTACACATATTCCAAAAATGTGAGAAATTAAAACTGAGATAGATTTTTCAAAAGGCTGCTGTAAAAAGATGGTAATGGTTTTGTTGTCAAAATTTGGGGGGTCAACGTACATTAAACTGAGATTGCATATTATTCATATATGTCAATATTATTTGACTTTGAAGGATCATTCTTGGATTTATGGGGGTCAGACTGACTGTCTACTTATCTTTTGTGAGGTGTTTATATACAAGCTATATCTGACATATATTAAAACAAGAATTTCATCACTTTAAAAATGTTGAACATGTAAACCTAGCTAATATATTCTTCCTTTTAAAAACCTTTTTAAACAATTTTACCCCCTGGTTATATATCACAGCTTATCTATTTCTAGCACCTTTTTTTTTCAGCCACGTTCTCCTTCCAGGAGATTAGGTTGTGTTTGGTATTCATAAAAATCCTTGATTTTCCTGAATAATTCGACCAAGTTGGTGGTCAGAGGTAGGCAGCATACTTAACTGTCCATAACTAACCATGTTATTTAAATCAGAACTGTTCAAGCATACCACAAGTCTTTCTCCAAGAACCTTCTGGACCTTTAAGTCGTGAGCCTCAACCGGAACTTATGGACATCCGCTTGCCGAAAGCACTGTATAAAGCTTAAAACTGCTCCGATTTAAATGATTCTTTCACTATACAGGGTGTCCCAATAAACATTGTGCATGGAAAAAAAGTTGATTTTCTCAGAAGTTCTTCAGACTAGCTTCTTAAAACTTGTATCACTGTTAAGACCATACCTTCGTTCATCATTGTTGACAATTTCAAGAAAATCCATCGATGCAAACCAGAGATATCGTTAATTTTGTCAGCATGTATCATTTTCCTTCTGCACAAGGAGAATCTCGATGGTAAAGCATTAAACAAAAATGTTGAAAGGATGTACACACCATTGATGCTTGATTAATTGACAATTAAGTATGAACCTTGAATAAGTGAATTACGAACATTATGACAAAGAGGAGGAATGTTGTGTCGTTAGACACATGGAAAGCAGGGAAGAAGATGTATCAACCATCTATGAAAACAGATTGAAGGACATACATATCGCTATAACCAGAAAGGACTAAAATTGGACATATGAAGATAAAATACACAATCATAAATCTAAGAGCTGTTAAAACGATTGAAAACAATATTGGCTACACCAAAAACGCAGAAAATCATGTCATCAATTTATACGATTTATAAGCACATAAAATATTTCATAATGTTGGGAAGCAATGTGGGCAACCAACTTTATTCAAAGATATCTTGTAAAAAGACCTCTTAGAGTTTGTGCAATTTTTAAGCAGTTTTGTTTTCTATCTTTATCTAATCATAATAATGAATCTAGAGTTTGCTGCGTGCGATGTGAACTAAGACAACTTTCTGTTTAATTTGTTATTGGTGAATTTTTAGAAGAATATAAGTAAGGTATAATATGTGGTGACTGTTTTGGATGTTAATTACTCAAGCGTCAAAGGTTTGTATGAAGCCTTTCGAAGTTCTTTGATAACATTCTTAACTACACTATTTCCCATTGTGCAGAAGGAAAATGATACAAGCTGACAATATCAATCATATCTCTGGTTTGCATCGATGGATTAGCTTGAAATTTTTAACAATGATAGACTCACGCATGCACTTTAGAGTGATATGTGTTTCAAGAAGATAGTCAGACAAACTTCTGAGAAAATTAGCTCTATTACCATGCACAATGTTTATTGGGACACCCTGTATAGGGAAATCTTTCAGTTACAAATGTTTAGCCACAAGAACCAAGTCACTCTTCGGACAAAGCACCCGAGGCCAGAATAATGTCTCAGGAGCTTTATATACATATCCGAATCACCCTATAGTATTTACTATGAAGCTATAGTATGTATTATACCTCATATATAGATTCCTGTCATCTGATGGGTTGAAAGTGAGGGCTTGGATTTAACTAGGCCCTATAAATTTACTATGCCAGGGGCATATTTTTCACTTAATTGGCCCGCTCAATGTATTTTTCGCTGTGTTACTCGAGCTTCACGCACGCTACTATAAGCATTCATGGTCAAGCATGCGCTGCGTAAGTGCGTTAGCTAGTTATCTTGCACGCATAATACAGCGCTGTCAGCATTGAAAGGATAAACATATATCGTAAAATATCATCAGGCGTTTTAAGTGCTAAAGTGGTTCATTTAACCAACCAGATGACAAAAATCTATATATGCGGTATATAAAACGAATATTGACTGGTTTTGTTCTGGGTACGGTTAAAATTATTTCCACTCAGTGATCTCAAAGCCATGAATATGCCCCCAGCTTTGCTTCGGCAATCAAGCATATTCATGGTTTTGAGATCACCTCGGGAAAATAATTTTAACTATGCCCCTCAAATCAGTCAATATTTGTATATTATAAAGCCATGATATGTATATGAATTTATAGGTAATTTTTAAGGTGCTCTAACTAACATGCATACCACTTTTTTCTTCGAGTGTCCCTCCCCTCCCCCGGGGTGACAGAGCCAATAGATTGGTATTCATAGTAAATTTCTTCTTAAGACTCTGTCTAATGTACAAAATTTTCACATCTTGAGCGTATGCCAAATGGACCCTGCCGTATGAATAATGAATTAAAATGACGAACACAACTGTATGGATAACATATTGAACATACTTCTAATGAACACTTGACTAACAGTAATGTATAAAACAAACAATTACTGTGATTACCTACATTGGGCATACGTTTTGCTGTGATACGGTGCATGTGTTACAGAGTCCTTAACATTACTTAACAAATTATGAAAGCCTTGAAAAAAACATGTCAAGGGACAACCTTTTCAATAAACCAATGAAATAAAATTACTTGCTTCGGTATAATTTTGTCAGTTATTTTGCCTTGTATGGTAACATTCATAATGTGGTTTTTTTTCTGATATCATTGTCAGAAGCCGTCTACAATAATATTGTTGATACCGTCATCATAGCTTCTGTTTTTTTATGTTACCTTTAACTTTGCATCTTTCAATATACATATGTTACATTGGGCGAAATATCTTTGTTTCTTGTTGACTAATAGGTGTAGGATCTGATAACATTTTCATCTCAATGGTTCCACCAGAAGTAGTGCATTTTATGACACATAATGCATATGTCAAAATAGGATCCTACACCTGTAGTTTTCTTGCGAGGAGTTTGTGAATTAATCTAACTGCAATTATACTTGTATCCCAACAGTGGTGTACATTCCTTCTTCAGTCGGGGTGGGGGGGGCAAGTGACATGGTCCAAGGAAAAATGATGTGATGTTTTTTCATGCGTGCTAAACGCACGAACAAAATCGGCAAGTTCAGCTAAAAACCAGCAGGGAAGCTGCCATCTATGGTCAAGGGGAGAAGTAAGTGACATGGTTTAAACAAATGATGTGATGTTTTTGTAATGCATGCGTAGTGCACAAAAAAAAATAGGCAAATTTAACTAATTCCAGCTAAAATTGTTATAAAATCTTTCATACTCACAAAATTTTCATTTGGAATGAAATTTGCATCAGTAACTGAAAGTTAGGGCAAGGGCTCTCCATCTATTGGAGCTACAATGCTCACCATTTCGTAACTGATTCGGTAAGGGGTCAAAGTGGAGAACCCCTATTAGTGAACATCAAATTGTGATTTCCTTGCACTTACAGACAAAAGAGATAATTATCAACACTGATACATGAAAGTGCCATACAATTTCTGATGGTTTCCCCATCAGATTCTGACTAGTTACTTTCAAGACCTGTGACTATGGGCCGTATACATAAAAAAACAGTAAATACTATTTACTTGAAATTTCAAGTATTTACTACCATACGTATGCATAAAGTGTAATAAAATACTATTTACTCTACCTTTTACTGATAGTATTTACTCATGCACCTTTTACTTGAAAATTAGTAAATTGCCATTGATATGCATAAAAACAAGTATTTTCTAGAGTTTACCTAGTAAATACTTACAAATTTCAAGGTACCTAAATAGCTACCTTGAGAGTTTACTAGTATTATTGTGACGGAATAAAACAAATTTATGCAGCTTCCAAATAGAAAGCAGAAGGTGTACCAGCTAAGAGGAGTTCCTTAAAATACAATTTATCATGATCGGTGTAAATTTTACGAGGAAACGTGCCTCAGATGGCAGATCATTTTGTTTGATCGTGATTATGTCAGAATACAACTGATCCTATTTTGTCAACACTCTCTTCTGTTAGGAACTTGATGAGAGTTAGGTGTGGACATTTGTTGAAGCTATACAGAGGAAGCATCATCATGAAAATGAGAATCAATGACAGATTGCTGTAAGGTCACATACTCATGTTTTATTTACTTGAGAAATGTGAGAATTGGTCAGTCACCATGGTAGTAGCAAAGGATTATTTTTTGAGAATATAAAAGTTTTTCTTTATTAATTTCACCTCCATTTATGTCCTACAATTAGCATGAGTTTTTGGATGAAAAATGAACTACTATCAATTTGATATGTTGGTCGATAAACAATTTTTCCTATAAAGAGCATAATCCGTAGTATAACCATGATAACAGTTACATGTGTAAACTGGCTTGTCCATGCGAAATCTGTGTAAGTTACATATCAGGACAGGTCGCGGGAGACATGTCGATAGTTAAAATATTGTGATGGCAAACAAAAGAAATCAATACCAATACAGCTGTAATGCAATTCTGAAGAATATTTTTGATTGGATGGTTGTTTTATAAATAGACTGATGTTGATCCACTGAATAAGTAAATACTACCAAAGTGTAGTATTTACTTTGCAGTAAAAGTAAAAGATTATGCATATCAAATCAAGTAAATACTTTTACTTCTTACTTGAAGTATTTACTTATTTTGTATGCATACGGCCCCTTGTCTCTCTCTTTCCTTTTCTGTTCTTTGTCTTTTTTCCCCTCCCCCCTCCCAGCAGGTACACATTGTTCGTTCACAACGTGTAGAGCCTGATTCCAAATCTTTTATCATAAATGAAATCCTCACATCAAATCCTGCCGTCATTGCCTCTGGTTTTAATGATTTATTGTCGAACTACTTCACCAAACCTGATCATACTCGGGAAATACCATCCCCTGAGCTTCTTGTTGCTCCTATTGATCATTTAGTTATCAGTGAAGATATGATCCTGGACAACATTAAGAAGCTTTCTCCAGATAAAGCAGTTGGTCCAGATGAAATTTCAGTACACCACTGTATCCCAAAATGTGAACCAAAGAGAAAGTGATACAGGGAGATAGAGAAGCTCAAATACATGTATAATTGGCCGTATGCATAAAAAATAAGTAAATACTTCAAGTAAGAAGTAAAAGCAAAGTAAAAGTAAAAGTATTCACTTGATTTTATATGCATAATCTTTGACTTTTACTGCAAAGTAAATACTAGTACTATAACTAGTACTTACATAATCGTTCAGTCTAAAACTATAGTGAAACAAACCATCACGATAGCATAAGACGCTTGAAAAGGTATCAGGAGAGCATTTAATTAACTTGTGCAACCTTTAAAAACAACTAATGCATATGCACGAATCTTGAAAAACACTTGTGCGTACGTGTGCAACCGTAAAATCTCAACCTAAAACACCTCAAACACTTGCGCACAACAAAGAAAACATTTTCGCGCATATGCGCAACTCTCAAATCACTCTCAAAAAACGCTAACGCATACGCGTGCATAAAAATAAACACTTTTGCATAAGCATGCAACCAAAAGAACATTTGCTGGCATATGTGCCCCTTAAATTTCTCAAGTAACTTAAAAACCAATAAGGCGTATCCCAAAAACACCTTATGCGTAACCATAGAAACACTTACGCGTATGTGCGCAACCATAAAAACATTTGATGCTCATTTTCACCCTTATACGGTAAGGTCAGTCACTGATCACACCTAACCCTTATCCCTATTTGAATTTTCAACTTTGTCTGATTTCAAAGGTTAAGGTCTCAAATTGTTCGTCTCGGACCAGCAATCAAAAGTGTCAATGGTGACCCCGCTGTCCGACCTTTCCCTGGTGGTCAAAGCTCAAAAGAAAGGTCAAATTTTCAACTTTGTCTGATTTCAAAGGTTGAGGTGTCAAATTGTACGTCTTGGACCAGAGATCAAAAGTGTCAATGGTGACCCCGTTGTCCGACCTTTCCCTTGGGGTCAAATTTTCAACTTTGTCCTATTTCAAAGATTAAGGTGTCAAATTGTGTGCCTTGGACCAGCGATCAAAAGTGCCAATGGTGACCCCGTTGTATGACCTTTCCCTTGGGATCCACCCAACAACTGAATGATTAAGTAGGTGGTCGATATGCAGGCGAGACTACTGGTTCGCGAACCATCTTGTTTAAGTAAAAGGTGCTTGAGTAAATACTATCAGTTAAAGTTAGAGTAAATAGTATTTACCACACTTTATGCATACATATGGTAGTAAATACTCGAAATTTCAAGTAAATAGTATTTTACTACTTTTTATGAATACGGCCCAATGTGACCGTACATCCCGAATCAGCCGTAAATTTTCAAGTTTTAAACATTTGCAAAGACCATGACACCTCAATGAACTTCACTCGATTTCCAAAAGTCAATTGATCCGTCAAAGGTTGTCAGGGAATAAAATGTATAACTGAGATAAATACATTCAAAGATTAGTAAGCCCTATTTCTTCTGTTGATTGTCCTAAAACTATATAGATATATTTATTTCATATTTCCAATCATTTTCTTGAAATAAAACTTTGCTGGTGTTTTGAAGTAAGCACGAGGATAGTGAATCTGTCAAAAAATCAATTTCCGCAAATACGACCTTGACATGTATTTTCACCCGTAGCGCAAAATGAAGTTTGCTGCATTTCCGGCTCGTTTGAGATGGACCATCATATATATATATATATAACTTTGAAATGTAGTGTGGTTATTTATGCTGATATTGACAGTTACTATTTAGAGAATAAAAGAATAGATTAATTGTTTTGCCTGTCATCTATCGTCTCATAATGGATGGGTGTAAAAAATAATGTACACCCAACCATTATGAGACAATAGATGACAGGCAAAACAATAAATCTTATCTTTTATTCTCATTCTTTGTCAAAACTTTGAGACATATTAAGACATGTGTGCATATATCTACACCGCGCCGCAATTTTCAACGCTCAGATCCACAACGCATATACGCTAACGCGCTGTCATATTATTGTCTCATAAAGGAAAGCCAATTATTCCTTATAAGGAAGTGAATTCTCACTCATTGACTAAGAATGATTCATAATGTTTGCCATGATGAAAACATAGAGTGTGTCCCAAAATGTACATTTGTGATTGGAGAGTTCTTTTGGGTGTTTTAGCCAAAGCACCAAATACAGTTCAACGAAATCCTTCACCTCGGTGGGTTAATACTATATGTTGTTAATCCAATGTGTTTCATGACTCAGATGTTCTCAGTATATAATCCGAAGATCTTGATGGACAAGTCAGGATTATATGAGCATAATGGACATGATGGAGGTGAGCATTGTCACAATAGAGCACAAAACTGTTTTCGAAGATGTCTCTAGCCAATGACATCATTAAGGCTTCTAGAAAGCATCTGTATTTGTGCTGATTTGAGGCTGCCTTCCAATGTGATCAGGGTTGGTTTTCCACACAAAATGGAAACGTTCTGCACGTGGCCCAGTCAAAGCGTCGTTGGGAAAGATGTATGGTTACGATATTTTTATCCAGTCCCATTAATGAGAAAAAGTTGTATTTAGTGCTTAAACTAACATTTGAAATATTCTTCAAATGTGGACGTGTCAGGGCCGCAGATGTACAGATACCATTTTAAAGTCACTTTAACCAATTTTCGTGTTTTGGCAGCCATTTTGGATCTCCGAACAGGCTTCACATATTGAATTTGAAACATATTAACACCCTTATGTAGGAAAAAATGTTCCTACTGTTGCTTTTAAAGCCATTGTCCATTGATTATTTGGAACATTTGGTGTCTTTGATACTGGTTTGAAGTTCTTCTAACCAATTTTTGCACATAAACCATATTTTCGTGGCCATTTAGGATTTCAGAACAGGCGCCATTTTGAATTTGATACAAGCTTACAATATAATTGAGGGGGGAAAATGTTGTTGTGACCCTAATTATTTTTCCTGTTGATTATTTATGATATCAGGCATTTTTAAAGGCTTTTTTTCAAGTTTCATGAAAATTGGCTATTTTCGCAGCCTTCTTGGTGGCCTTTTTGAATTTGAAATATGAATATTTAATCAATGTTGGGTAATTTCACTATTTTTTAACAGTGTAAGTATGTTAATTGGACTCTATGCCCCCAAAAACATATGTTTAGACACTAAAATAATTTTTCTAGGTGCTTTAGAAGCCAAGATATAGGAAATTATATATTGAAAATGGCGGCCATTTTGAAAATCCAAAATGGCCGCCATAACGGTATTTTAAAAAATGCCAACATTGGTTTTTAATATCAGTGAACCTTTAACTTCAGAAAAATGCAAAAATTAGCAAATCCCCACAAAAAGCCAGCGAACCACCCCCTGAGGACATATCAACCCTGACTATCAGGTCAAATAACTTTACTCATTTCAACAGAACTTCTGGTATATAAACTGCGTAATTCAACTTCGAAAGAGAGTTACTTTCGAAGTTGAAAGTCGTCGTGGAGATGGTCGCTTACAGTTAAGGGCTAGATAGACTTCGTCATTTTTGTAGTCATTTTCATTCAGAATTTTTCTCATGGCGTTAAATTTTCACCACTGTTAATTTTTCACTCGGAATGAACATTTTTATTTTTATTTTTTCTCATGATGTAAATTTTTGCCATGGTGTAAAATGTTTTGCCATTTATCAAAATGTTCATAATGGTGAAATATTGTTTAGCATCATGGCACATTTTGCAATGATTACTCATCTGTAGTATGTTGATAATTAATAGTACATTACTTTCATTGATAATCATTCATTGATAATCATTGTTTTCAAATAATACCATAATTGGCTTGGTCTTTTCATCATAATCTGTAATCTGTCCTTGACAGGTACTGTGGATTTTATTTTGAAGAAAAGATTTGCTCACCACTTCATATTTCTCCATTGATAACAATCTTCATGCGGTATGTTTGCCACTGTGTGATTTTTTTAGCATTCTAATTGGAGTTTTAGCGGATTATTCCAATCGATAACAGCTGATAATATTTATCGAGTTCAAATATCGAGTTTACGACAGTAAATAAAATTGTTAACAAAATTGTTTCTCATTTTTGTTAAATAAGCATATGTGTAAATTGTAATTCCTTTTCATCGCGTCTACCAGTCCATGTAATCCTTCTGTGAAGTCTATTCATATTTACAAAAGATTTGCACGTAGCGAACTGACAATTTTGTAAACCCATTACAAACGATTTACAATTTGTAATGCTAACTACCGTGAAATTCAGTTTTTGTAATCCGCTAACGGTGGACAATAGAAACGCGGTCGTGCTACGAGAGAAAATGTTCACAGAAGTGCAATTTAGCGGCACATTTCGTTCACACAAAGAAAGGAGTCTAGTCGTTAACAAATGTGTAAATTGGTTGAAAATTACAACCACGTGAAATATTATTTGAATGGGTCAGTTATAGTTCTTTCTGAGGTGTAAAATACTTTGTGCAACAAGTCTCAGTGATTACATGATTACATTAATACTGAAATAGCGAGTTGATGATTGAAATCACATCATGAGTATCGAAGCATGCAAGCAGCTTTACACCTTGGTATACTATTGATTAGTGTCACCTCAATGTGATTACTTATTATTTTCTACAAATAATTACGACGGATTACCATGGATCATATCTTGTCAATGGTGACTAATTTTACGAAGTTGCATTTAAATGTTAATATTTCAATTGTTCCCCTAACAAATCAGTAAAGTAGAATTTGTTAACTAAAACTCTAACTAAAAGCCTGCTTTTTTTATTTGTTAGGCACCAACAATTTGTAACAGGGGCGTCGGAAGTAAAATAAAAGTGGTGCGGCCACTAAAAATAGTGGTGCGGCATGTAACCCATTAGTTATCAAAAATAAGTAAACAAGCCGCAGAAGAAAGTAGTTACTAAAAACGATTATACAGTACTATCTTAAGCTACGGTCACAATGATCGTACGATCAAAAGATTCGTACAACTCCTTTAAGAACGAGGTTCGTACGACGTTCGCACGGCGTTCGCAAGAATAGGTATATTTTTTTACAGATATCTGTCAAATGTTCATTTTTATGAAATGTCTGGGCAATGTTAATAGATGTATTTCCCCTTGACGAAAATGAATTTTGTTTTTAAAACAGATTAAAAAATACCCTTACGACTGGTCGCAAACGCCTTACAAACAAGCTGCGATCAGTTGTTTTGACCGTTTCGTACGAACGCCCCAAGAACATCGTACGATCAAAAACAGTTCTTAAGCTCGCAGCTTGGTTATTTGTCATGTTCAATATCTTGCTACGACTGCCTTGCGAATACCTGCATACGATTGCCGTACGGCGTTCGCACGACTGTCGTACGAACATCGTAAGAGCTTTGTCATTGTAATTCCTATTCAAATGAATGCTTTTTAATGTGGATTTGACAGAGACGTGCTAATCATCTCTCTTGGATTAGTATGTAGTAATCGCATTTGCTTTATATGTTGATATTGATATGGTCGGTGAACATTGATTATGTCAACTAGGATAGGCACTGCGACTGATTTTTTATTTCAGGCGGGTTGAATACCGTACTCTTACGGTACTAGAAGTTGAAAGTATTGAGTGCGAGTATGCTTTGCGATAGTGGCACCATGGAGAATTTGA
>JXSR01S030230.1:22978-35464 GCA_000969725.1 Ophiothrix spiculata | reverse complement strand
AAGAAGAAGAAGAAGAAGAAGAAGAAGAAGAAGAAGAAGAAGAAGAAGAAGAAGAAGAAGAAGAAGAAGATGATGAAGAAGAAGAAGAAGAAGAATATGTATCTCAACTCAAATTCCATAAAATCATCATGTTCTTACAAATAAGGAATATGTTGAAAAACTCCACCTCAATGCATCATATGACGAAAACATTTCATCTTGCAAGAAAATTGCACATTTAGAGACACGTGACTCAATATTGTATTTTGATATAGAGTCACGTGTAGTAATATCTCTTCTGATTTTCATGCAACAACAAAAACAATAGGATCCATAAAACGACAATATCAATATTTTACTCTCGGGCTATTAGCATCATGTCAACAGATCATTAATATCTGTCTGGTTCTATTTTAAAGTTAACCGCCGGCGTACAACATGTTCGTTGTAAAAAACAATCTTGTTTTATTTGATGTCATCAGCTCGTCTATGTCGTTCGTGTATTTCAACTTGTATTTCCCAAGATATGAATCTAAAGAAGGGGAATGCCATAATTAATAAGATTCTTCAAATGTAATACCCGCTAGTGAAGAACATGTAGTTCCTTCAAGAAAATACAATTTTTTTTTTGATTTCTCACAGTTAAGATTTAAAACAATGAAATACCGTACTTACACTCGGTAATATTGCCTGAAAGTTAAATGTCGATAATCCTTTAACATTTTATTGGATTAAATGTAATTTAATGATCAGTTATTTTAAATTTAAAATAAGCCAGGAAGCCTCGTAAATTTTGATGCAACATCCAAAATTGTTGCAAACATAATCAGTTTTAGAATTAGAATAGAAAACAGTTAATGAAAATACTTGGATTACCAATGCCTTCAAATATGATAAATATCTGAACCCAATACACCCCCAAAGGATCGATTTCTTTCTTATCTTTTTACGGAGAAGAAGCATCATCAAGTGTCAAGGTTGATTAAGTGTTTCTAAATAATTCCGGTCACGTTTACTATACTAAGAAGGATTTCAGTTCACATGTTTTTTTTTTGAAATTAAGGGTTAAGTAACGGTTGTAAAGTTAATTTTACTTGTATAATATTGTAACCACTATGAGTATACAAAAAGAGTTTAGTTTTCAGTGCCAGTTACCTAAACTATTACCGAGATGCTTAAATTAAGAATCAAAATTTACAATCAATCTGTTTTTATACATTTAATGTGTTTTGTTGTTTGCATTATTTCCAACAACACAGTGCTGTTTGGTGAGTCGGTAATGTTTCCGTTTTACACGTATTGCAATTTCCTTAGGCCTTTATTTTATTTATTATTATGCTTGTATTGTTTTGTCTTTTCACCACACCGAGTTGGCTTACTTTGGTTTTACTTCAAATTGATTCCTATGTTCTCCTCCCGTATTATGTTGTTGTGCCTTGTCCGTTGAACCTACTTTTTATACAATAGTTCTAATTCCGAGTTATATAATTCTTCTCCAAATGGTGAAAGTAACTTGCATGATAGCGCAAACCAGTCACTAATTACTAGTGACTTGTATATCAGCGCTAATGGAAACAACCCAACAGGTCAACTTGTTAAGTGGTCAAGATGAAACTACCGCCTCATCAAATTAGATTACACAAACAAACGAAAGACCTTTTCAAGTTACTAGCAAAATTAGTCGATGAAACATAGACAGTGAAACAGGGCTCATTTTCCCTATATTTTCAACATTACACGAAGACGATGTAAATTATGTTTAAAATTTAATTTTGAATATCATCATTTGCATATAATTAGCATATTTTAAACAAAAAACAGGAAAATCTATAAATATTGACAGTATTGATGTTAATTTGGAAATTTTGCATTCATACATTTTGTTACTACATGGTGAAAATATCTGTTAGTCGGGTTTTGATTTGTTTGCGTACTTCCTCTTTTGTACATAAAATGTGCAAAAATCACTGTTTTTTTGGAATGCCTATATTTTGGTCAAATTTGTATTACATTTTCGAAGTTTGGTAGTATATGATACAGAAAAACATGTTTAAAAAATCGGTTAGACGGATCTTTGAAATACATCATACAATTGAAGTTACAACGTAATTACTGTTTTATTGTGTTTTGACTCGTAAACCATTTTGACGTTTTTACTATATAATTTGATAGAAAAGTCAAGGTCAAGCATCAAAATTTCTTCATAAATGTGTGTAAACTATGGTTATAGATAACTTTTGTAACTTAATATTTTCTCTGAAAATTAAACACCATATCACTTATAATTGATATTTCTTAATTTTTTTAAACGCACTAGTATTCTGTTAGCAATTTTAACCTTTATATTTTCAAAATTGAATTCATCTGCAAGCATAATTTTCTTTCCTGACATCACTTGGATCTACATCATCAATTGTGATATCAACTTTCTCACGGCTAATTTGAAAATCAATTTTAGTTACTGAAACGCATTCGAAATACTACTGTACTGTTTTAATTAGTGAAAAACATTTAAAAATACACCTGTCATATGTGCGAATTTAAAAGGTCTGCTAATCCTAAGGTTAGCCAATCCGAAAATGAAATAAGGTTCACCAGTCGGAAAATGGATAGTACTAAAATGAAATAACGTTCGCTAGTCCGAAAGTGAAAACAGGTCCACTAGTCCGGGAAAAAAATGGGGTTGTTAATCAAATAAACTAGCGGACCCTATTTAATTTTTGGACTGGAGAAACCTTATTTCATTTTCAGAATAACGAACCTTATTTCGTTTTCGGAATAGCGAACCTTTTATAGATTTCGGACTTGCGAGCCCTAGCATTAGCGAACCCTTTTTCATTTCGGAGTAGCGGACAATAATTAATTTTCCGACTAGCGAACCCTATTTCATTTTCGGACAAGCGTACCTTCGGACTGGCGAACCTTCGCACTAACGGGCTGTAATCGACAAACCATTCTCCGCATTATTAGCTTTCAAAATTCAAGATATAGTTTATAATATGCAAGGATGTGATTAACATGAGAACCTTGAAAAATGACCATACCAACATTTCTCAATTATTCAAAATGTTAATTCGCAATTTTTAATTGAATACGCCAGGAAAACCCTAACTCCAATAGCTCCCTTCTGTAAAAATATAAATCCATACTAATCTCTGAAAATGATTTCACATCACTAAAAAGCATTTCCATGTCTACACCCAATCATAGTGCCACATTTGACTTTGTAGTTGACTTTTTTAGACATTGTTAGATAATTGTTATAGTATACATGTATAGTTGCAGAGGGGAGCTTATGTAGTTGGGGTTTTCTTGTACTGGCTGTTTAAATATAGCAAATATATACTATAAAAACTTATCTAACGATGTCTAAAAAGTTAACTACAAGGTCAATGTGACACTATGATTGGGATATAGACACGGAAATGCTTTTTAGTGATGTGAAAGCATTTTCAGAGATTTGTATGCATTTATATTTTGTAAGTATAATTTACACAAGGGAGCTATTTGAGTTGGGGTTTTCTTGTACTGGTGTATTCAATTCATTTTGTAAGAACATGTGATTTAGAATAATTGATTGTGATGACGAGTATTGTTTGAGTTTGTTCACGTATAGTGAATGTTACCAAACATTATAGCGACGTTACTCAAATAATATGAAGAAGCAACTTGACTTAACCTGGCATTAAGTTAAACAACAATCACCTCTCAATCCTTAGTGTCACGATCACATCACTGTTACGCTTTATATTTCACAACTTTGTCATATCAAATTAGGCATAGTGGAAGGATTACGTCAAGACGAATTTTTCATACAAAATTGATATAAATTTCTCACAGTGCCATAGAGTACTGATCCAGTTCAATGTGTATCTCTTAAACCGCTTTGCATAGATCAAGACGGTTGACACTTATGTATGTTTGCATTAACTTCAGGTAATTTAAAAGGTTTGTAGAACTGATAATAAAAAATGCAAAAACTAAAATTAAAACAAAAACAATACGAAAGAACAAACCACAAGTATCTCCAACTAGCTGTAATACAACAATTAGGGTTGCAACTAATATACGATTGCTTTGCGCATGCAATACCAGGTGATTTAACATGTCTTACTCAAATTTGTGGAACTGATAACCAAAGCAGAAAACAAAAACACAAACAATACTATATATATATACTATTATAATTGGCTTTTATAGAGCGCTATTACAAACAAGAACATAAAGATAAATAAGACAAATGACTGAGCAAAAGCAGCAAAAAGCATGACACAAATTACTTAGAATACAAATAAGTCTTAAGACTACGCTTAAATGAAGCAATGTTGTGAGATTGCCTGATTTTAAGAGGCAAATAATTCCAAAAGGGAGGAGCTGCATCATTAAATGCAGCATCACTGGCAAGAATTCGAGATCTTTTTACAGTGAGTCTTGGCAAGTCAGAAGATGAGCGGAGATTACAGCCTTCATGAGGAATATAAACATTGAGACGTTCAGCTAAATACAAAGGCGCTTGATTGTTTAGACACTTGAAAACGGGCAGCAGGATTTTGAAAATGATTCTTTCCTTTACCGGAAGCCAATGGAGCTCAGCTAACAGAGGCGAGGTATGATCACGACTTCCGGCACGGAAAACCAACCGTGTGGCGCTGTTCTGCAGAGTTTGGAGCTTACGAATGATTTTGGTAGAAGTGTTGCAAAGCAATGCATTTGCATCATAATCTAGTCTTGAAATAGTGAGAGCTTGCACTGCTTGTTTACAAGTGTCTTTGTCAATGTAGCGCCTGATCCTGTATAGGTTGCGAAGATGAAAATTAACTGATTTTGTGATGGATAAAACATGATTAGACATTAAAATCTCAGCATCTAAAGTGGCGCCAAAGTTACGAACCACAGTGGAGGTGGAAATAATGGCATCTCCAATTTTCAGTGATATGTTTGATAGATCACGTAGATAGTAATTAGAAGCGGCAATAAAGAATTCAGTTTTCTGATGATTAAGTTGAAGTTTGTTTGATGTCATCCAAAGTTTAAGATCTTCAATGCATTCCTCCAACTTGAACAATGCAACAGAGGCATCTCCAGGACCTTCGGATCGAACTCAACATATATAAGAGCATCATCCGCATACAGATGGTAATGCAAGTTATAGCGGCGAATAAGGATGTAGGATCGGATATTGCCCCATAACTTGACTAGAACTGTTTGTGAGGTAGGATTGCAGCCAGTAATTAGTACATGTTCCGTTACATTGTATAGTTGCAGAAAGCATGTGCAGAAGACTAGGGTAGTCAATGGTATCATAAGCAGCACTGAGATCGAGGAGAACCAACAAAACAACATGTTTTCTGTCAATTGCGCAAATGATCTCATTCTTTACGCGCAAAAGCGCGGTTTCAGTACTATGCAGAGGTTTATAGCCTCTTCATAGTTCTGAACATATATCAACCAATACTAACCAAGTTTCGTCAACAGGCTGCATGTAGGACATATCATTAAAACTTGCTTTGTGTGTTTGCATTATCATTACTTCCGGTGACTTTCAAAATACAACATATCTACATACCAACTAAAATAAGCCGGCGACTACCGTGGTTCACAACATTCTGGGAGGGTCGTGGATGTCTTTCGACCTTTTTTGCCGACAAATCGTCAGGAAATTATTGACGTATAATGCAAGCACCGATTTGTTTTTTATTCCACCTGAAAGTTTCCTCCCAGGTTAATATTTTCACTAATCGTTTAGAAATTAATTTGGTGTCCCCGAATCCAACCCAATGCTTCTCATGTTCAATCAGGAAAACATTTTAGAGGCCATTAGGAACCCTATGTTGCCGAATTATTCTTGGTGTTTTGTCAGGAAACAGGTCGTGTCAACCATTCACGACATGAATAAGAGTATCAAAGATTCCTTTGCTGATGTACCGACACATCTGTATTTCCGATATGTCGACAGACATGTTCTAGATTAACTTACCTTTCAGGACTATCATTGAGGTAAAAATATAATAAAGTTTTATAAAACTTCATGCATACTTGTATATTTTTGTACCCATTTTTATAAATGTATATTTAAATATGGGTTTGATGATTGGTTCTAGAATGAAAATATAAGACAGTTCATGTATAAATATAATAAATATCTAATACCTAATACACCCATAGAGATTGAAATTTTTACCGTAAAAACCAAGAGCAAGTGTCAAGGTTGATAAATTGTTCCTTAATAATTCTAGTCACGTTTACGGTAAAAGCTTGCATTTACATACTTATTTGGATTTAGGGTTATATAACAGATCTATTTTGCTTTTATAATAGTACCAATTGAACACTAATGGTCATGCTATTTAATGTGGGCAACCCAAAAAAGGTGGATTTGTTACATTAAGAATGATTTTTGTATCATTTTTGTTAAATCTTTTCAATAATCTTATGAACTGGTGTAATTTAGGTATGATTTAAAAAGATAATTTCATAGCCTTAAAAAAAAAGAATAAATCCCTGCTTAAGTGACTACTTAATCTGTGTTCCCTTTGGGAAAACAGATTGTAAAATTTTGGCGCGACACAAGAAATGGTTTTTGGCCGCCATTTTGAAACAGTTCATCCGATTTTCATTTTTTTCTGTATTTTGGTCCTTTTTACATGCTTTATAGACTTTCAACGTAAAATTCATACCGAAAGAGTGTTTTTTAAAGGCCCCCCCCCCCCTGGGCACCAACGGGTGGGAAATAATACCTTGGTCACTTAATTGTTAATTTGAAAGTAGTATTTATCACGGACGCAGAACTACAGGCTGTTTTTGTGAAAGGAGAATGGCAAAGTCAGTTCCTATCTGTCAAAATTATATATTATGACGATAAATTGTTTGAATTTAAACAGTATTGTATCTATTTATAGAATTGCTCCGTTCTTGAAAAAAATGAATGGAGTATTGCCATTGAATGGGAAAATTTTGTCAAAAAGACACAATCCTGCACCTCACTCATTTAATGATCTAAAGAGGATGAACTTAAAATAGAACAAGTTAATAGATTTAGTCGTGGTGACTTAAAAGCCTTCTCTAAGTACATGTAATTAGTATTTAGAATTTTCTAAAAGGTTAGCATACTCATGAGGTTATAATTTTATTGGGAAATTTACAATTATTGCAAATTTATATAACTGGTCAGTTAATAAACACTCTTAGACAAAACTGTGAATCTTGTAAAAAAAAATTAAAATACTGCAAATTCAAAATCAATTTATTGGTAAAAGAAACGTAACATATCAAATATAAATAACGAGTAATATTACATAATTCTTCTTTGCCTTGTTGAAGTAACTTGCTTGCATGATAGCGCAATCCAGTCACTAATTACTAGTGACTTGTATATTAACGCTAATGGAAACAACCCAACAGGTCAACTTGTTAAGTGGTCAAGATGAAACTACCGCCTCATCAAATTAGATTACACAAACAAACGAGAGACCTTTTCAAGTTAATAGCAAATTGGTTCAGATGAAACACAGTATTATAAAAAGGGGTCAAGTAAAATGTATGGGGCACTGTATCGCAGTCATAAGTAATGGAAGTGAAGTTGTCATTCTATTTTAGATTGGTTTCCTTAAAGCAGTGCATACCTTCTTACCCCTAACCGATGTGACAGAAACAGGAAGGTAAACTTGCCAAATTTATGCTAAAACATTAATAACCATGGTGATTCAACTTCACCTTACATAATGAATCAGACATCGAGAAGGGAATTTCAAGTGTTTTAAAACGCACCTGATCATTAAAATAATCAAGTCACCTTTCCCTGGAAATAAATCGAGTATAATTTCTTGTACAACATTCCTGAGCTGCACATTTGGAACACAATTATTGTACAGTTTAAGTACAATTCTAAATAGTACATTTTTAAACAGAAATGTACTTAAATTGTACTAGAATGATGTTCAAAATGTGCACCTTAGGAGATGTGTGTTGATTTTTACCAAGGTTAATGAAGCCTTGCGCAATGCCATTGACAGAATGAATTACACCATCGATTCTCTTAAAGCATAAACACAATGAAAGTTTTTCCATACTTATTTTACTTAAGATCCAGAAACTTATACTGTGCCCTAACAATACACTTGTATGAAGGAACTGTTTAAAAGAAAGAAACAAAGATGGGTATTAACATTTTCAACTAATAATTATATTTATGGATATAATTATTAGTTGAATTAGATGAATCCTTAATTACTTATACTTCACCCAAAGTTTCAAGTGTATACCAACAAATATGAAATAATCTTAATCATGACAAATTTGCGATACAAAAATTATAAGTCAATATTTTGCTCTTGGGCTTTTAGCATCATGTCAACAGATCATTAATATCTGTCCGGATCTATTTATAACTATGTTTAAAAATGACGTTAGCTACCGGCGAACAACATGTTCGCTGTTCATTACCACACAAAGCATTTGACGTAGTTTTGTTGATATTAAAAACACTGTTTTATTGGATGTCATCTGCTCATTATATGCCCTGTTCACATTCACTTTTATTTTCATATGAATCTAATGAAGATTAAAGAAAATGTCATTGTGAAAATAATACCTCTCTTAAGGCTCATGCATTCCTTAGAGTAAAGTTGTAAGAAAAGTAATTCATTAATTACTTCCTTATTCTGCCTTACAATGACCTAGCTACATTTAAAGGTTCGCAAATTATTATCAAGTCAAACCAAAATAGATACTTAGTAAGATAAATTGACAGGAAGCTTTTAAAAATAATATTCACTGGAATTCATTAAAGCACATATTTTTCTCACAACCCCTGTAAATTCTATTTGTGCTACCTTGACAATTAACTGAACTAACAAGTAACTGAAACATTTTCAATATTATGACCAATATTTTCAATATGATGATAAGCACAATATTTGTTATGGTATAATTGTTGCCGACGTCATTTGGATCTACATAATGAGCTTTCAACGTTTAATTTGAAGAGTGATTTCAGTTAGTATATGAAACAAATTTAAGTGCTGTCGTCAAAAGGTTATGCTACCTTGACAATTAACTGAAATAACAACAACAACAACAACAACAACAAAACAAAAATAAACATCGTCGCATGATATCACAGGATGTTCGAATCAATAGTGACTACAAAAACCGGACCATCAGCTAGGAAGCTATGCTATACTGAACACACATGGTCTGTATGCTTTTTTTACTGATTTGTTTGCATCAGTACCACAATAGAAGTTGGTACATGACAAAGACCGAGACAAATGACAAGAAAATGCGAAACAGAATTACTTTTTAAATAACAAAAATAGAAATACTTTCCATTGTATTCATGGGGAGTCGAACTCTTCTGGGTCGAAGAAACATGTGTCTTTTAATTTTTCAAAATCGAGATGTCGCGAAACGAAATTGGTTATTTGGCTGCCAATTTGAAACGATACGTATATTTTATATTTTTTCCTGAAATATGGTTGTGATTAGTGTACCTATATATGGTGTAAAGATTATTAAAAAATTCGGTCGGGAAAGTGGTTTTAAGTAAGGGGATGGGTACCATGAACTACCCCCCACCCCACCCCACCCCTTATGCACTAAAGGAAGTGCGGGGTACCTTATGCAGTTTTGCATTTTATTTCTTTTTTTAATGTTTTGATATGTTATCTTTTCTGGAAGTATTTTAATGTTTATAAGCGTGATTATTACTGTAATTATTGCCTAATATTTGGCCTGTTTGTCTTGATTGTGAATAAGTATTAATAAAAATCAGAGCAGAATCATGATTGATACGGTACTATTTATTAAAGCAACTTGAGGCACAACAAATATGTTATGAGTATTAACCCACGGTTTACCAATCAATTTTCTGTAAAATGGTAAAATTATGAAAATCTGCTAAGCTGTTACGTAATAATGACGTCATAAATTACTTCAAGTCCGAAAATTATGTAGAATTCAAACATTGGGCAAAAATGACGACCGAATCAAGAGTTTCTTCGTATTGTACAATAAAGGTTCCAAGGTAAAATTATATCTATTCTATAATTGTAGAAGCAGAACTTGTTTGTTTCGCAATGTGTACTCTTGAAAAATTAAAATATCCTTATTGTAGTATTCTTCAACTTTAATTGACAGGTTCAATATAAACAACTCATTCTCGAATGTATAGAATGCAGGAATCCCTAATTTGCATAATAGTAATACTAGAAAAGATATCAGTTATTATTTATTGAAAGTTGAAGCAAATTTGGTCTAATTCTATCGATCAGTCAAAAAGGGGAAATGTTGCAAACTAACCCCCCCCCCCCCAAAAAAAAAGGTGCATGCTTATTATTTGTTGAATATTGAATAAATGCGTTTCCGACATGATAGTTATCTACCCATGTTAATAACTCAAAATATGAAAATGATGTAATAGTAAAATTATAAGTACCTAAAAAAGGAAGGTAATATAATGTTGGCAAAGATTGTTGTGTCTCCAACTACTATTGGTTTTGCACACGATTAAATTTTACATGGTCTACGGTTATCGAGTTGCTTTCAACAGAAATTGATTCACCTAAACTGCTAAATACAACGATCTTATTTCAAGGAACCTGGAGGCAAGAACCCACAAGCCCGTTTAGCAATTTCACTATCTATGGTCGATGACCTTGTTACGAGCAACAACCATTTTACAGTGATAAATGGATACAAAATAATATTGACATCAAATAATTTGTTTGCATTTGTATTTAGGTCAGCAGCTGCGAAGCTGTACAAAAAATACTCCTGAAATTTTATTGAATTGGTTCACAGTAGATGTATCGTATTTATTTAGTCATATCTAAATCTGCTTCATAAATGGCGGCAATAACCATCTAATTTCTTTTAATCTACCAAGAACACATAATAATAGAGTCCGGAATATGTCTTGTTATTTTATTAGACAGGTACTAAGAACGTGACCAAACGGTAATGACGTTACTCTCATAAATTGATGAAAACCAACCGACTTATCTCGCTTTAACTTAGTCGACAGCCGCTACTAGATAAATAAGTCTAAGAAGAAGGATCACGTCAACATGAATTTTTATAAATATTTTGATCGGAATTTCTCAAAGCGACACCAGGCAATGGTTGTTCTTTGTAGTATAAAAGACCCCCCCCCCTAAAAAAAATAATAAAAAATTATACAGATATAAATCATGGTTAAGGCATTTAGACCAAATCCAATGCAATATGTGATTTACATTTTTTGTTAAATCTTTCTGTTTTTTTATTATTTTAAAAGGAAATCAATCCAATTAAAAAGAATTAATGCAATTGCTTTCTGCAATGTTAGTATATAGTAAAGGTTTATGTGTATTCAATAATGTTTCGAATATTATTTGCTTGAAGAAATGTTTCAAACATAACGCAGCTTATGAATAGAAATCTGAAACAAAATTTGACGGCTAAATTTTACCCAAAGAGCATTTTTTAAAGCAAATTTTTACTGCCAAACAGAAAAAGAATATGTTTCCTTAACAAGGCCAAAGCTGTAAATCGATTTGAGTCGGTGTTTCAAACAAATGAGTCGTAGCTAACCATTTCGGGCGTTCTAAGGCTAATGACTTAGACCTATTACCATACTGAAGAATGCGATTTGATAAGTTGTTTTTATATCTATTATATTTTTTCGTGCTTTTTCTATAGACTTAATATATTTGTTGATCAAATTGAAACTCCACAGAAGCTTATCATGCTTATCAGCTGATCAGCTGTTAATATACATGTAATTAGCACATAATATGGTCTATGGTATGGTTCCAGTTAGATTCAACAGATTTAATTAATTTAAATGTTTTTTAATATAAAGATATAATGAAATATATTGGAAGATGAGTAAAGAATGGGTTTCTAAACTAATAGTTTAAGAGAAACTACGTATTGTGTTGCCCCTGCAACACTTCGTCAGGTTTTGGCTGACCCGCTGGATATGTCACATGATACCACCTCGGGAATGGTTTGTGTCGTAGTCCTCCCTTTTTGTTCAGTGATAGGCATGCACATCTTTCCATATATTTGATTTGATCTAGAAACACTGTGATTTTTACATACATAATGACGAATAAGATTTTATCATGGAGGATATATGGAATCAGCATGGTTCAAACTTGCCAACATCTCCCCCTCTTCCAAAATGTATGCATTTGGAATCTAAAAGCACGTAAATTGGTCACGTTTTATCTAACCTGTCAAAAGGTATTGATCAAATCTGACAAAACAAGGTCAAACAGACACATTATTAAAAAATTCATTTTATACTCAGCAAACCTTCATTTCTTAGCAGATCAGAATGAAACGGTAAAGAAAATGAAACCAATTTGCCATTTTTGCGTGCCCTAATAACCAATTGTCTAATTCAATTCATTGCAAATTGCATGAAAAGTAAGCGAAGACCAGTCAGAATTTATATCAGGAAAGGAACCCAACCACAAGCTTTAGAAATATATATACATCAGATTTATATTTAAATGAGAA
>JXSR01S030230.1:0-17227 GCA_000969725.1 Ophiothrix spiculata | reverse complement strand
CATTTTTTGTCACTTTTACCAGATATCACCCTACCCCTTCCTCTTATGACTTAATGATGCTAATATTTGAATTCAGCAGCCTCAAAAACATATAGAAAGACATATTACACATCACTTTCATGCATTTTAACGTAAAAATATGACCAAAAACCCATTTTCCCGCCATTTTTCATAAAAAAGGCGGGAACCAATATAAGATTTCACCGTAGGTTAAAATAATTGTCATATTTGTGTTCAGCAGCCAAAGTGGCCATAGAATTCACCTGTTTTGAAAAAATTTTGTCATTTGCCCACCCCTAATAGTATTGTTCAATCTAATTTATTGGGCTTTGCACTAATCTATACAACCTAACTTGATGAAGACATAATATTAACGTCATTATGTTAAAATTCATATGTAAAATAACCTTTTAAATTGATTATCTGGCATAACAGCAAGAAAATACTTAAAATTAATTATAGAACGTAACACCAAAACGATTTGCATTTTTTGTTACATTCCTCCTGTGTTTAAAACGCTAAAGAGTTAAAGGCGGAACTGCCATTTCATAAAAAAAATACTTAATCAATATGCTAGGAATAGCCCTAGCTGCAAATCTAAGATTTAGTATCTAATGTTTATATGGACCATGTGAGGAACATCTATTATGTTAAGTGACAACTCTTTTTTGCTAGTTAAAATAGTATTTTATTTAAAAAGTATTTTTACTCTCTGTCAAGGTTCTTAGAACAAAAATATAAAAATGACGTTTAAAACTCAATTTCAATATTGCTATTTCAACATTAGGCAAATACGTACAAACCACTACAGTAACAGTAATGTTCACTTTTAACAAGGAGGTACGATTTACAGTCACCATTCTATATGCATCAATTCTGCAGAATTTGACCCTAAAATATTTAAAGATGGACGTTTACTGCCCTATGAATGATATCTGTTTGAATACAATCAGCGTTTTCATCTTGTTTAGTCATTCTTTGGGGTAAATAATCAAATGATAACATCTTTACTCTTGGAAACGCTATGTCAATATTTAGTCAACCTTGTATGTACATCACAGCTAGAACAACTCTGTTCTGATTAACAATTATCGAAAAGGGAGGATCTGTTTACGCTGAATAAAACGGTAGAGTGATGATGGCCTTGTCGTGAACCTTCTCATTCGTAGTTTGTGAGTATGGAAATTGCTGCCAGCTGCCAGCTTTAAATCAGATCTAATGCAGAATGCACTGGTTGCTGGATATGAAATGTAGGGGGCGACGTTATGTGACAAGTGCTTCTGTAATGTAGATGTCTATACATAATGTTTGTATTTATTTTAAGATCAATTAAAGAAGACAATAACAAAAAAGTTAGGCTTGTTTTCACCAAATGTTTGTTTGCTTATTTTTATTAATTGTTAATAACCGTCATCTAACATTCTAACTGAGACTTCTTAATGAAAAAATATAAAGACGTATCACGTAAAACATATGTGGAAAAATTATTATTCATT
Source organism: Ophiothrix spiculata (assembly GCA_000969725.1). Taxonomy (NCBI): domain Eukaryota; kingdom Metazoa; phylum Echinodermata; class Ophiuroidea; order Amphilepidida; family Ophiotrichidae; genus Ophiothrix; species Ophiothrix spiculata. Next base: position 15,731 of record JXSR01S030230.1, on the reverse strand, counting down.
TAGTAATCTACGATGAAAAATATACGATTTTTTATATTCTTTATACGTACAGTTTTAATTTGCTTGTATCTTTTAACATGCTTGCGGCTAATAAGATGTAGTATGCGATATTGTGCATCACACATCAAATGAAAGCTGAAAATAGCACTTATAAAATGAAATAAGCTTTAAATTTTAGATTTGCTATTTTTTGCTTATTTAAAGAGAACACTGAAAACCTAAACTGGTCGGTGTGACTAACTTTAAGCTAGTCCAGACGGTACACATCTAGACTAGCTTTAAGTTAGTCTGTATTGCTGGACTAACAAGGATGATTAACTTAGCCTAGTCAAGCATGCTGGACTAGTCTCATTTTACTTGCTTGACTAGTTTTAAATTAGTCTGTTGACCAGCTTGACGTTAGTCCAGCAAGCTAGACTAGTTTAGGCTAGTCGCTGGACTAGTTACTGACTAGTTTTAAGTTAGTCCAGACGGTACACATCTTGACTAACTTAACGTTAGTCAAGCAGACTTGACTAACGATACGTTAGTCAAGCGGGACTAGGCAACGTTAGTCAGGTAAGCTAGTCGAGCACGCCAGTGCACATGCATGTACGATAACAAGCTTTTAAGCTTAATCCACGATGTATATATAGCTAATTCGTCAATAATGTTGAGAGAGGTTTAAGAGTGACATATGACCAAAATAGTCCGTGAGCTGCATATAATCAAATGTTATGATTCACGATACATCAGTACATAATGGTGATATTTATGAGGTCAAACAACGGCACGATGTTTTACATGTCTGTGCTGTCCACCATGTTGCCATCAATGACTCCACCTGACCGTGCTCAGCCTGACTAACTTAAGCTAGTCAAGCCAGCTTGACCAACTTGAAGTTGGTCAAGCTCTTTTGTACTGTCAAGCTAGTCAAGCTCTCAGTCTGGCAAACTCGTCAAGCAAGGTTTTGCACGTTAGTCAATTGGGCTTGACTAGTTTACAAGCTAGTCAAGCAGGTTTGACTAGTTTAAAGCTAGTCAAGCCTGGCTTGACCAACGTCAAACTAATCAGGCAAGCTGGACTAACCTGCCTGACTAGTTTAAAGTTAGTCAAGCAGCTGCTTGACTAGTTAAAGTTTTCAGTGAAATCTTGAGCATTTGGTCATTAGGTGAGTCATAATTATCCATTTACCCTTTCGTAAAAGGTCTAGATTGAAATGCATACTTTGAAAAAGAAACTTAGTTGATCGTTTGATAAAATTAGGACTTTTTAAATGTTGATGTTAGAACAAAAGCAGCCATAGCTAGTGTTTATTTTTCCATACCGTTAAGTATACCAAGATCAACAATAAGACGGCTCCAAACACTAAAACAGCTGTTTTCATGCTGTGTGTGACGTCATGCAACTCGTCTTCATGTCTGCAGCTCATTGCCGCGATTCCCTTGAGAGAAAACATGTTGAAAATGATCTACAGTAATTAGCTATGTCAATCGGGGACCCTGTCAATCTAGTCTCATCAGTCATCTATCAGAAACATCTCAAATGTCGCTATGCGTGTGAGACGTCGGTTGCAATAAATTAACCGCAAAAATACACCTGTGTTATTTTTGTTGTTTTCCCCATTTTTTATAAATTGTTATCTTTCACAATTTTGTTTTTGAAGCTAACAATTTTAGATACTTTTGTCAGGAATTTGTTTCCATGGTCAAAATAACTTTTTAATAATTTACCATAATAGTGCAAGAATATAGGAATTGGCAACATATTGTATTGTTAAAGCATTTCACCAGCTTTGCAAAAGGATGCATTTGTTTTCTCACTTATTACCTGTACCATAAATATATTCAACACATTCTGATTTTTATCCAAATATTGAATCACGGTACGGCTGAATGGTATGAGTCTGTTTGTAACAATAAACTTAGGGAAATGTGTTTGGTCACAAGGCCTTACGTCTCTAGGCTTCCTATCATCAATTAGAAGTTCTGTTAACAAATACCCCCTTGAAATGTTGTATAATTTGATTCTAATCACTTAATGGGAAATTCTATATACTTGTATTTGGACTTGAATAAGAACTAAATACATACATGTATTTTATGCAGATGGTCTAATTATTCATATATCACAAAATGTAGTCAGTGATAAGTTCTCACTCCGGTGAGGTAGTCTAGCGGCGACGCTTCGCCTAAACTTGGTCACAAACATGTTCGTATGAAATAAGGTGTTAAGCAAACGTGAAGCATGGCAAAATTATGAATATTGTTACAACGAACAATTAAAAGAATAGTATACGAGATCAAAGCAATTATACACATGTTTAAAAATCTTCTAAACTCATATTTGCGTCATCATTTAAATATAGGTGTTAAGGTGTTGCCTCTTGGTAGTGTTTGTATAATCATTTCAACACAATGATACCAGAATATGTTTAAACTAACTGAAGCAAGGCACGACCTATTGGGTGTAATCAGGTATGTTGGTAATGTATTATCAGTCCTTGAAAATTACATGACATAATATTAGAGCAATTATTACATCGAAGGTTTGAATTGCTGAAATATCATGAAATACATTTTACATGCATAAATCATAAAATAACATCATAATGAGATGACTTGACTTTTGAGTGTGTTTACACGGTGGCGACTTGTCGTCGACAAAAGTTATAGGCCTAGAAAATCAATTTAAGATTGCTGATGGATGTTAACGACCTTCAGCGACACCTCAACGACAAGTGACGGCTGGTAGCGACCTTGCCTGGCGTAAAGGAATGAAGACTAACGACACGACAAGTTATGGAGAGTTGTGGTGACCAACGAAATGTGAACGACATCATAACTTATTTTATGTCATAATAAAAAAAAATTATCGACCTACTTAGATTTCTATTTTTTTCATATTAAACGATCTTTTATCATGAAAGGTTGTTTGCTAAAGTATCTTTTTTAATTTTGTAATTTTTCTTTTCAACAAATTCAAATTAATCATTGTACATATGTAATGTGACTTTAAAATGCATTTTCGGTACATAGTGTTAATAAGAAAAAGAGCATGGTACATATCACACAGGGAATTTAGCATTTGATGATCATCGAAGGTCAAATAGCAGGAGAAATATTCATATTGGCACGTGCAAATCACTAACCAAAATTTACCAACTATCCAATACTCATTTATTAGACGACATGTTGTTCAGCGTGTCCTTTTCAAACCTTTTTTCAAATATCTACATTCATTGTATTTACGTTAACTTTACGACTGACAGCAAGAGAGTTAATCCATTTTTGACATGCCCACGATTTTACTGCCCCAAAATCATTTTCGGGGTTAAAGCTATCTGTAGGTTTTGATTATGCAGCCTAGAATCTTATATTCTTTACAGGTTTTCGGTCAAAAATGAAAACTTTTCGGTGACAAAATAGTATAGAAATAACATAAATACAAATAAGATAATAATACTAATAAAACTAGGACATTTTGCCCTATAGACTGAACAAGTATTATACTTTAAGATAATTTTTTTTATAATTCATTCTAAAATTCTTCGATAAAACAATAATACCAGAATGCTGTGAACGCAGGCCCATTGATTTTTACATTCCGATTTCGCGATTGTAAGGCAATATACTTCTTTTGGCCTTGGTAGAGAAGCATGGACTTGGGTCAGTGTTCCTTTCCTGTATTAAGGTTTTTAAACCCAATTTCAAGGATAGCAAAATTATTATCATGAGGCTAGTATTCTTAGTTTTTGTGAACATGATTAATAATAATAATAAAAAAAAAATGGATTTGAAAATTTGGAAATTGGATTTGTCGATTTTTACCACATCTTCCGTCATCTTTGTTCTAGTAAATGAAGAAAATTTCTGTATTAGTAAATAAAGAAAGATCTACACTATGTATTTTGGACTTAATATTTGAATTGTTTCAAACACGATTTTAGTCCAAAAACATGTATGATCCTTGTGTTGGTGGTATCAAACCGATGCTCAAAGCAAGAAATATTGCTCACCTGATAAGAGCTTCAACACTATGGTTTGGTAGTTGTTGGCAGAGATGATTGTCACAAATCAACCACCCATGACCGACGGCGAGACTTTTGACAATCAAGAGACTAATATACCTTTGAATATATCATTCTCTTCTTAAGTACCTTTAAGTGTTGCCATCTGTGGCAGTTAAATCGGGGTAAAGTCTTAAGTCATGTCTATGTCATATCTCAAGAAATAGTTTTGAGATTCAAGTTATGTTATGGTATGGAGATTAAACTTTACTGTATTGCAATTTCTCATGATATTTCAAAATTCTGATTGCACAGGCAGTAATATCATGATTCAATACTTCGTGATATAATCCTGTCTCTTAAGCCAAAAAGTGTCTTCCCTTGTTGGCCTCGGTATGTTACTCAACACCTTTCTGTCTGCATTGGTTGCTTCAACTTATTTATCAATACGAGTGCGATGACACAAGAGGGCGCAATACCATCAAAATATGTATTTGATCCAGACAGAATCATTTAGTGGCCCAGATTCACAATTACAACTAATGCTTCACGCAGATAAGGTTAGATTTACATTGATTTGATTATGTAATTCCCCGAGCAAAGCAGGTGTAATGTTATCAGGCTAGGTGAGGACGTGACAGAATAAAAGGAGTAAATATAATTTTCTGATTGACTTGGAAACATCGATACCCAAATTACATCATAAAGAGTGTATCCATAGCTATGATCAAAGTATCAATGAAATCTATTGAAAGTTATTTTGGCTGCAATGACCAATTAAGCTGACAAATATTTTAAATCTGCCATCAAATTGAATCAGGATTGCGTTTATGGTAATTTGAGAGACAAACTCAACACGTGGATTCCGTTGTATATACACTCTTAGCAAGCCACACTCTTAGAAAGCCAGGATCATATATGAGCTTATCCTGATTCCGAATCAAAAATATGACCCCAAAAAGGATCAGATTGATCGAAAAAGGATCAATTTGATCCGAAAAGGATCATATGTGGTCCATTTCCGGATCATATTTTGATCCGGAATCAGGATAAGCTCATATTTGATCCCGACCACTCTTAGAAAGCCAGGATCAAATATGAACTTATCCTGATTTTGGGATCATTTTTTGATCCGGAATCAGGATAAGCTCATACGGTATATGATCCTGCACTTTTAGAAAGTACCTGTATTATAAATTCAATTTTTTTTACTGAGAGTCTAAAAGTATTGTGAATGCACTCTAAATGCGAAAGAGTGAAAAATCACTCGATATTTCGAGTGAATTTGTTTTAACTCTAATCGAGTGCGTTTTAGCTCTTTAAGAGTGAAAATACTTTGCGGTAATTCACTCTTGTATCAGAGTGACGTTCACTCGAAGGAGAGTGGCTCGAAAACACCGCTCTTTTACGGAGTGAAGTTCTAACCAATCAGGAATGCGGATAATCGCGTTGTTATAACTACGAAAAATTGTCAGTGCTCACTGTTCAACATGGCGGTGGTTGAGTTGAAGACTGTGGAGGAGTGACAGACAAAGGAATTTCAGAGGAAATTGTGCAACTATTTATCGGTGAGTAGATGCCAGACAATAAATACCCAACAGTGACGCTAATCATACAAAAACTGGATCGATGGAACTTGTCGGTGTAAGCTTACTTATGCCAATATATTAAGTTAGCTTACACCGACAAGTTTATTGTCTAGCATCTACTCACCGATAAATATTTGCACAATAAAACGACTAGATCATTGAGTGAACTTTCATTCTTTGAAGATTTATTCTTATCCCTCCCAGATCATTTAGAGGGAACTATTCATAATAATAAACAGTTCACTCTTTCCTAGAGTGAATTACTATCCCTCTCTCTTGAGAGTGAAATTCATTCTAAAAGATTGGTCACTCATATGGCTCTTTCTAAGAGTGAAATTCCACTTTTTTGGAGTGGATTTTCACTCTTTCACAATTATAGTGTATGATACAACATAAACCCCACCACCCAGAACAACAACAACAAAAACAGCAAGAAATACAACAACTACAACAACGAACTATTTAAAATCATCTAAAATGCTAAAATCTGCGACGTTTCGAAAAAAAAGTGTTATATACAATATACATACCGCATTTCATGAAATAACAAAAAAAATACAGTGGAACAGGCCTTATTTTTCCAAATCTATTGATCAATGCTGAAATATAAACTACTTGTTTGTATTTCAATGAAACCTTTTTTCTTGCATAATATTTTCAACATTACACTTAGAAGATGTAAATTATGTTTAAAAATTAATTTTGAATTTCATCATTTGTATATAATTAACATATTTGAAATAAAAAAAACAGGAAAATCTATAAATCCCTATATTTTTGACAATCTTGACATTAATTTGGATATTTTGCATCAAGACTGTTTGTTACTACATGGTGAAAATTTGTTAGACGGATTTTATTATTTTGGGTAATTCTCCTTTTTTACCGCCATTTTTTGAATTGCCTATATATTTTTCAGAGCTTTATTAAATTTACTAATTTTGGTATTGAAGGACACAGAAAAACATGTTTAAAAAATCTGTTAGACAGATTTTTGAAATACTTCATACCTTTGAAGTTATAACGTAATTACTGTTTAATTGTGTTTTGGCTAGGAAATCATTTTGACATTTTTGCTAATTCAAGGTCAAGCACCAAAATCATAAAAGTATGTAAAACATGATTATACAATGTAGATAACTTCTGTAACATTTTGTCTGGAACATAAACAACAACAAAAAAGTATACTAAAAATTAGTTATAATTAATATTTCTTATATATGGACTAATTTTAAAAGCACTAATATTTTGTTAGCAATTTACAGCTATTGTATTTTCCAGACCATTAGTTACCCAATGGTTAAACATTGCTCACAATACCATTCATTGGCCTATTGCATGGTTTCGCCATTTTTGGGAGAGCCTCGATCTGGCTTATGAGATGAATGGGAACGACTGAGCTATATGATGGGAATTTTGATAATTACGATTAACAGTTCGATTCCCTCTTTCAAAAACCACTGACCTTGCATGAAGTGAATACATCGTTATGTAACATACTAGTTTAATTGACTGTCAGATCGAGGCTCTCCCCGCAAATGGCGGACTGTGCAAATAGTGAATTGACTCATTACACGAAGTCAATAGTGTGTGTTTAAAGGACTTGATCATTCAGTTGAAACATTTTATAAACGCACCACTGATTGGCTTAATATTTGGCCTTGCAAGCAATATCCTATTATTGACCAATACAAAACAAGCTTTCAGGTGAAAGCTATCTCAGCTTTTAGTAAACCAAAAAACTTGAAATTCTCGACATATAAGGGGCTGCCCTTGGCTAATGTATATTTAAAATGGTGTACTTTGTCATCATTTTGGGTTAAAAGAGTTCATAGTTAATTCAGAAAATGCATTGTTGAAGGTTGAAGAAACCAGTCGGGTTTTTTTTTCTTGAATTTTCGGGTGTTTCTAGGAAGCCGTTTTGTACAGTAAGCCAAATGTTACGCATTTTTTAAAGATATTCAGTAGTTAATACCCTTGACTACGACCACTACGACTGACTCGAGGAGCCCTGATTCATACTATTGGTAATATCACCCATTAAAAAAACCTGAAATGCAATAAAGACCAGCTGGTAATGCACACAACGTTAATTTGACGTCATCGTTCCCACGGTAACCTGGGTATTTCATTCAGTTTTTTGTAGATTTGAAAATAGCAACATGTGTCACAAGTGGTGATTGGTTGACATTATAATATATATTTAAAACTGGAAGAGGATGCAACAAATCGTAATTAGTCACATAAGCTGATTAAATTTAATGGACGGATCAGGTTTTTTTTAAATCGGTGTAAATATTTAAATAGTTTTAATTAAAAAAAAGAAAAAAAAATGCTCTCAGATAAAAACAATTATATGGGAAGGTTACGTTTCCGAATAGTTTATTTGTATAATATGTACCTGAAAAAAAATAATTGAAAAATTATTACAGAATTTAAGAATATGTAAATAATTGTAAATATTCATATTCAATATAAAATCAATGAAACTGTTATTTTAAAATTTTAACAGATTGCATTTAAAGCTTATACTTCTTATTGAATTACAAATAGTATTGTATGATATTTGGTGTTTAATTGTTAATAATCATGTTTATAAATTCGCCCTGTTTTTCCTGCAATACGACACGAGATCTCCCCGTTTGAGCTCTGTATTGCACGTGTTTAGTATCTACATTCCTCCGTCTAATATTATCTTTTGTATAATTTACTTGTAATCGAGCATTTCGTTGAGGTAAAAATTGATTTTTTTTATATAATCAAAAGAAAAATACTGCTTTCTAATGATTCTGTTTTAGATTTCAGTTAACGATCTCAAGGCTGCCCAGTCGGCTGAGTGGTTATTCTTTCCCTTCGTAATGCATGGCTAACATGTTCAACAAGGTATGGTTTCAGTTCCTATAAAGGCAATGGAAACTCGTCCTCTTTTTTCTGTTCCGATTAATTCTCTTTCTCATTTCTCTGAACAGTCCATGTATGCATGTCATGTAGCCTTAAAATCATTATTTCTATCTGCTCTGAGCTATAACATGACAAAGGATAGGAGGTCAACGGCCAAGAGATAATTGACCCAAAATAAGCTGGGAGACATATGGTTTGACTCGTCTTTATTCAAGCGTTTGCGGCAGTGCAATCTTAATGCTTTCACGTACACTGCCAGTAGCCACAAACATCCTTATTTATATAAATGTCATAACATGATTGCACGTTAGCGTGATACTGAATTGATGAGTTTTAAAACAACTTGTGTATTATTACCTGGTCAATTCAAGTTAAGTGTTTTAGGATCAAGTCATAGCTTTCGTAGAAACGGTGTTTCAGACATTCAAATAAAGCTATTGGATTAGAGTAACAGACATTTGTATGTCTTCTAGATTAGGTCTATTATCTTACACAACATTAAAGAATAGTTCATTGATTAAATAGAGATGGTCAACACGCCAACGGTAAATTTCCGAATTTCCGAGGGTAATTTAAAGTGGCAAAACAAATGTGAAACACCTTTATTTTCCTTCATATGTTTTGTAGAGCCGGTGTTCTACCTCAACAATAAAAAACAAACAAAAAACAATTATTCAGGATATTTTGATAATTTGGGGTCAAAAACAGCAGAAGTCACATTTGACACTTAGTTGTGATTGATGGCGACACACGGCTAAATAGAAATATACAACCCCTTGTGACAAATAATACATCGAAATAAAGATAATTACACTCTAAACACGGTTCTGAAAGAAAAATTGAAAAAAAGCAAATGGTTTTTGAAATAGGGTCATTTTTCATTTTTTTCATGAAAAAAACTAAGTCCATAAAAATGTCATATTCGCATGCTCAAAGGGACCGTTCCCATTTGTGTAATAGGGATTAAAATATACCCATGTTCATCATGGTAAACTTAAAGTTAATGCATTTTACAAATATAATAAATACTACGTATATAATACTTTGTTTATAGTTCACACTTTATTAACAAATCAATTCAATTATCGTCTGAGCCTGAAAGTAATCCTTTTTATGATACAAACACAAATCAAAATCCACCATTCAGTTCGAATACCCCCCCCCCCATCAGACTCTACCATGTGTACGAAAAATGTTTAGTATTTTCTTAACTTGTATACCGGGCCTTTGCAAGTCATCATGGTCATTGCGTATCGCTATTATTCGATTGCCGTATAATCTTCCCATGGTATAACTGCTATCTTGCAGAAAGATAGTGTCATGCGGAAAGGTACAAAACGTTGGGCTTTATAGGGCATGCCTTATCTATATGATTTGAAGTTGACATTTTAAGATTCCTCTTCAAAATACGGTCATTTTGATATGCGAATCTTCTAAGTTTGATTTTATTTCCTTTTTTTAGACAGAAAAAAAAAATCCAATTATTTAAAGGTTTGTGAATAATTATTCTTAAACATTTAAAATCTCTAGTAAGTCTTCTTTAAAATAACATCCGATTTAACAATATTGTATATTGAACATTCTAATAAACTTAGAAATAAATCCGAGATCTGACCGAAATGAAATCTCAACGCTTTTGAATAGGAGAAGGTTTTGCCTAGCACACAACGGTGTCGTATCACTGCAAAAACTACAGCAGTGTTGAAAATGAAGCTCGATAATTGAACTGCAATAATCACTAACAGCAGGTGTGTCATGTTGTGTCAATGCAAATGAGTGGCATTCACTTTTAATGACAGAGTGACAATTCCCAAAATGTATTATAACTTCCTCGGGCGTAAGTCTGGTTGACCAATGTGTCGCAACTGATTGCATGTTAGGTAAAACATGACGATATGCAATTTTCAATTATTCTTTTTAATTACTTCTGATTTTCAAATAATCGTGAAATTTGCAGGGTTTCATATTTTATTAAAACATACATACATTTTTTGACTTTTTTTTTTGGAAAATAGACTGGACTGAAAAAGGTGTTTCGCTCAACTGTAGTGTGGGAATACATTGACCACCTCTACATGGAATGAAAATCAACTCTCTACATAAGTTTCATTGACTTCGAGAAAGCATTCGATTCAACACACACTGTAGAGATAGTTTATGGAAACAATGAGACAATATGGAATACCTAACAAACTTATGAATATGGTGAAACTACTGTTTTAGGATACCATGTATGTATATAGTTTGGCCAAACATAATCTCAACCGATGATCTCAATAAATTGACTCAAGTTATTAATAGAATAAGCCAGGGATTTAAAATGATGAGATGGAAGTGGATTGGTAATTGTATTGAGAAAGGCTTATTATTACTATTGCAAGATAGCCTTGACATGTCTTTCATATTGCAAAAGAAGAGTTAGACCGAAAATAGCATGGAGATATATTTGTGTGAAAGAAAGAAATAAGGGATGCTGGAAGAAGTCCGAGGGCATGCTAGCAATAAGAAACACTGAAGATGGGCGTAGATGAGATGAGCTTGATAAAGTCACTTTATCTATTATATCAAAACTACAGAACACGTATTTCACATTTAATTTCTTCTAAAACGTCCCAACTTCCCAATGATTCATTTGATACTTTGCACCGCCGTTAGGGTAGGCTGTAAGACAAAATAAACTCTGCTCATTAATCCTATTGACATAAACACCACCATTTTCACGACTTATCCACAATGCGATTTGCAAGCTTGTTAAAGTGCATTTGAACCTAATATAGTGCAATGACCCAGTGGTTATAACTCAATTCTACATGTATAATTTTTAGGCTTGTATCTATCTATACAATCAAACATACAGTATTCAAAACGTTCAAATTAGTGCTTAGTAAAACATCTATTGGGCAGTGACATATACGTATACATAAGAGTTTGTAAATAACATCCACTATACATTTACTATACTAGCTGTTTAAGCAGCTAATATATATAAAAGAGTATGGTCAGAACTCGTATTTGATAAATATATGGTAAAATGTTTATGCTTGGAAAAAACCTAGCTTCCAGCCCAAGCTTTAGGTAAATAAAAAAAATACTTTGGGTAAATCTAATGTCGTATAAAAATGGCTTTACTCTATTCCACAAACATTGACAACATAAATAGAACATGCTTTGATCACTCTGTTGCAATCTATACACATGTCTCTTTCAACACTTTTGCAAATGCCGACAAAACTTAAACACATTGATAGTAATTTCTCCTTTTAACAAGAAGGCATGATTCACAGTCATTAATATATGACATTCATCAATCTAGTAAAATTTGGCCTTACATCATTTTTAAAGATAAATGTTTATTGTCATATTGATGCCATCTGCGTTAATATTGTATACTCAGATTTTAGGGTAACTCATCAAATTCAGGGTTATTACATATTACCTCTAAATCAACCCTGCACATTACAGATTGAACTACTCTGATTAATAAATATCCAGAAAGGTGTATCTGTTTACGCTAAATAAAACGGTAGAGTGATGATGGCCTTGTAGTGAACCTTCTCAGTTGGAGGAGGAGTGAATATAAAGGATATTGCTGCCAGCTGCATACTTTAAATTAGGTATATATGACGCCCGGATATGACGCGACGTTTAAAATTTGTTATTTTGCATTTAATGAGTATTGATAACTAGTGAACAGTAATTAAGTTATCAGATGACTTAAACGATCAAATCTACCGCTCTTAAAATGTCTAGGGTTAAAAGCATAGTATTAAAAAGCAAAATTGTTTGTCGTTTTAATAATCATTAAGGTTTCATTCAAATTGATATCGGACATAAGGCAGCCTTAGGTAGTGTGTATTTTTAAATCACTGTATTGTATACCAAATTTTGCAGTTACATCAACAATGAGACAACTTCACACACCAAAACAGCTGTTCGCATGCTGTGTATGACGTCATGCAGCACGTCGTCATGTCGGCAATGCAGCCGCAATTTCCTATTCCAATCCTAGCACCCTGATTTTTTCTGTGTTACTATTCACAATATAAATCCACTATCACATCATACCACTTTCTAGAAAGCTAGAATTCTACATAGCAGACTGATTGCATGGCAGACTGACCGCCCCTCCCGAAAAAATGGGTAGGTAGTAAAGTGGCTTTCTAGATTACTGGACTTGTTAGTTATGTTGGTTTGTGTCACCCGAAAAAATAAGGGTTCTATTAATCGAACTACAATTCCCTGAACAGAAAACATGTCGAAGCTGATCAAGTTATCAACTATGTCAATCTAGGTTGATCGGTTAAATCATTACAATCTCAAATGTCGCTATGGCTCCCAAAATGGTTACATGTAGAAAAATGACCGTTTGCAAAAACCATACACTCTTGAAATTATCTTACTCTTGTTGAGTAAAAACTTACTCAACGGTCACAGCTCATTTTGTTGAGTATTACTCAACGTTGGATAAATTTTACTCAACGTTGGGTAAACTTTGTCAACGTTGAGTAAGATTTGCTCAACATTGAGTAATATTGACTTAACCGAGTAAGATTTTACTCAATGTTGAGTAAGAGTTTACTCAACAATGAGCTGTGACCTTTTTACTCAACAAAGAGTAACATAATTTATAGAGTGTAGCATTTGAAGAAACGAAAGTTTGCAAAAATTTTTTTAGATACACGGGAAATTTTGATACCACGGTATTATTAGTTTTTAAGTTATCAACAAAGGTACATGTAGACACCTATGTCAGAAACGCATTTATTCAAAATTCAACAAAATAATAATCAAACACGTCTTGTAATATTTTGAAATGCAATCTTTTTTCTTACTGATCGTGTAGAATCAGGCTTTATATTGAACTAAATGTGGTACAATTGTCAATGAAAAATGTAATAATCTCTTTTTCAGTATATCTATTATGTAACTTAGTGATGCATTCCATGCATTCAAGAATGAGTTGTTTATATCGAACCTGTCAATATAATTGTGGTGCAAAAGTTGAAATATACGAAAAAGCATATTCAAATTTTCACGGGAAACATAAACTGTTTGAACTGCAAAGTTTTGAAAAACATCTGGATATATGACACTTAAACTTACATGACATATTTAAGTTATAATTTTCTTTATTCATTAGCAAAATCCCGATTGACATTTAGAAATAGCAAACTTTTGAATCGGTGGCCATTTTTGCCCAAAATCAGATTTTGACATACTTTTCACACCTGAAGTAATATTTTATGACGTCATAATTACGTAACAGCTTGTCGGAATTTCGTGATTTTGGTGTCAATTAAAAGACGAGACCCTACCCTAAACTATGATATAAAGCAACCTAACTTCGGGCCTATCAATTTTAAGTTCACATGGGGTTGAACGAGGATTAAAATTATATCAAACGAACTTGCTTACGATTTTGTTGAATTTTGAAAAAGTACGTTTCTGACATATATATCTATCTTGGTTGATAACTCAAAAATTGATACTGCTGTGATATTGCGATTTTGCAAACATCAGGCCAAGGTATGTATCATAAGTTGTGCAAAGTTTAAATTCTCCAACTACTATAGTTTTTGCAAAAGATTATTTTTCTACATGTAACCATTTTTGGGACACCTAATATTGTTTTGATATTTTAATTTTAATTTGTGAATACCCTTTTAACTTACCACGACTTGTTCAACTGTTTGGTCTATGGAGGAAGGCAGACTAAGATAATTTTTATATCGGTACCAAATATTATAATAAAGACGTTCTGATTTTATTTTTAGTAACAATAACAACAGTCTTTTTTCGTAAACATATATGATCGTATAAAATAAAATATTGATCAAACAAGAATGACCATGAAAAAATCATGACTATTGTGACAACGATTACCTTAAGAATAAAAAGCACGATATCAAAGCGAATAACCGCCTTATGTGAACAATAAACTCGTTTTCTATTGAGATCTTTTAAATCCAGATATGCAGCATCTTTTATAGATGTTGTGTTAATGTGCCTCTGTGGCAAAGTGCTTACTACCATCTGTTAGTAGTGTATTAACCCTCGCCTAAACAAGCCTTTTTTGTAACACGTCTAAGCAAGAGAGAGTGGGGTTGTTGCACCCCCAGAACCCCTTGGTTTTGCTATCAATAGATAGGTATTGTCCTCCCCTATCCAACGATACCAAGATCACAAAAATCGGCCAAGGCGTTACGTAATTATGACGTCATAAAAGTCTTTCAGCTCGAAAAATCGTAATTTAGGCAAAAATGGCCACCAAATCAAAAATTTTCAAAATATTGGAATTTCATCGGGGTTTTTTTGCAAATAAAAAAGGGAAATGATAACTTTAACATCCAAAAGGTATGTATCTTCTATTGCGATTTTACAAATTATGTTTATATTAATTTCACCTGGTTACGGGTATTAATGATAGTTAAGGGGTGAATTTTGGGTTGTCCCTGTAAGGTAACTGTGGGCGTAATTGAAACTAAATAAAACGGCCTAGTACACTCTGTTATCGTAAGTATTGCAACAGAGCGTACATCCTGGTGTTTGCGAGTATAACTCGTCCATAGTTAATATTTGATTTCCCATCTGAGCAATGTTACCAATGTGTGTTGTTCAATGCATTAAAACAGCCCCCTTAGCTTTTTTTGGCCCATAGGTAATTTTTGTTGTTTTCAAAATAGCGACGTTATGAGAGATAATGAATGAAGACCTCAGGCACATTGTAGCCGTGAGAAACGAAGGAATCCCTTTTTGTTTTATGGCTTTGCGTTTTGTTTTTTGCTGTCAAATGATTTCTGGAATAAGTAGACGTCAAAGGGACTCCAATTATGCCAATACCTTGCGTAAAAGCAGTTTTCCGTGTAAGACAACACAAAGGGGAAAATCATCAATCATTTGACATTAACAGGCTTTTGCCATTAAGCCATTTGGCCCTTTCTTTCGCTCAGTAGTAACAGGATAATGAAAGTAACCTGCTTATAATCATTATTGAGGAATATTCAAAGATATAGACTCATAATGTGTACACTCTAAGAAATGACCGTATTTTTACGGTAGAAAACCAGTATTTTTCAACGGTGATTTCCCGTAAGAAAATTTTTTACGGATGAAATGTAAAATTAACGTCTTTTTACGGGATTTTACCGTAAATATGTGGAAAAAAACGGGGAAGTTCCGTAAATTCCTTTGTAGAAATTATTCTATCAAATATATATCAAATATCTATCAAAACCCTATCAAATCACAATTTG
>JXSR01S030226.1:0-18346 GCA_000969725.1 Ophiothrix spiculata | reverse complement strand
CGGTCTGGCGCTCATAGTCCCTGGCTTGCAATATCCCTACCTGCATAAGCTGAATACTCCTTGCCGTAGCCCCTGTCAGCGGTCTGGCGCTCATAACTGTCCCTGGCTGGTTCACGTCTAGGCTCCTCATAAGCTGACCTGGCTGGGGGCGCTGCAGATCTGGCGGCACCATAAGGGTCTTCACGGGAGGCTCCATATTCGTAGCTTGACCTTTCGGGTGCTGCTGTTTGTGCAGCATATGGATCGGCACCATATGAATCTCGGCTTGTGTTGCTTGAGTAGTCACGAGAATACCTGCGCATATCCAGATCAAACAAGTAGAACATTAATTTAATAGACGTTTTAAATCAAATTCTGATTAATATTTATGAAGACTCTTTGCCATTTGTAGCTAGATTTGCTCCACTAAGGGCAGGCCGCGACAAATCGCCTGTCCGATAGCCCGGGGCTATCAGATTTTTTGCCGGGCTATTAAAACTTCAGATAGCCGCGTCCGATCGGGCTATTTAAAAAAAAAAACAGTAAGCTTACCCTGCACATTGAGTGTTGACCATGCTACAAAAACTTCAATGACAATTGAGACTTCAATGAGAAAGGACAAAATTTGTAGATAAAAAACGTCAGTAATATTTGCTTGATATGATAAAAAATACTGAAAATAGTATTCCCAAAGCCTCAGTGCCGCCGCGGAAGTTTGTATCGGTCGCCATTATTTTTACGTCAGCTGATATGGCGATCTCTGACAGCACTTGTTACGGTAAACGTTATTGGCTGAGAGCCTGACGTCAGCTATAAAAGAACCATTTTCAACCAATCAGAATCGTTGTTAAACTAAAACAGACCCCCTGCAGACTTGGCTTGCAAATTTGACAGGAACATAAATAAATCTATAAGTAATTTAGCTTTGAGAATAAAATACGAAAACTTGCAAAGGAACGGTATGAAAAACTACAATATTAAAAAACAAAGTTCAATTAAGTCAATAAACGACACAATAAAAATGATTTTATTATTTGTGTCATTTTTTATGTCGATTTTCTTGTCAAGCTTTCCACGAAAATTATTGCTCACGTAAACATTGCTGTCAGTCACGAGAGCATGGGCGCGTCTAGCGGCTGATTAGCATAAATTAAATGTCCTTATTTGGACGAGTCGCGTGTAAACACATGCTGAGGCACGAGGCGGGTCAAGGCCCATTGACAGGTGGATTGACATTGTTTACGTTCATTCATGATTCAAAATTGAAAAGTTTTTGATACAAAACAAACGAAAATCAGATGACGGAGACAAACCTCACTATTTACTGGTAAATTTAACTTTTTCTGGCTTGATATGTACAGTGCTTGGTGAAAATGAATGTTAAATTAATGACGTCAGGCAAGCCTGAATGACGTCATCGATTGAGTGTTGTGAATATAACAAGGTAAACAAGCACGAGTTTTGATCGCCGCCATGTTGAGATTTTGTGTGCCGGCGATATTTTGATGTTCAAAATACTCTATAAAAACATTGCAAAACAGTGAAAAGTACAACGTTTCCAGGCAATAAAACAGTTTTAATTTATTATTATGGACCTGTCTGTAAAAATTCTTGCAATCTCGGCATCAATTTGCCATTCTGCATAGGCCGTAGTCGGCGTAGAATTAAAAGATCACCCGGTCAATACCATGGCTACGCTACTTGTTGTACTTGATTATGTTACAATTTTGAAGTTGTTTTTAGCACCAAAAATGCTCGTATATTTTGGGCAACTTGTAAACCAATTCGGGCAAGTAAATGTGGTGAGTGGGCTGCCCGATCGGGCTAGGAAAAAAAATAAATTTGTCGCGGCCTGACTAAGGGATCACTTCAAAACTCAACCGGCAGTTGATTGCCCGGAACCGCCGGTTTTGGACGGTTGGTATTGTTATCAAATGCCGGTTGAGTTTTGAAGCGACCCCTGAAAAATGTTCATGAAGGACATCACTAAATGAGGTCGCTTCAAAACTCAACCAGCGGTTACCTGTCGGTTCTGGGTGGTTCAACCGGAATTAACAATAGCCAACCACCCAGCGACTACGGGGCAATGTGAGAGCATGTGTTTCATTGCACTCTTTAGAGTAAAAACTTCCAAGAACTGCAGAAATCTGTTTTTTTTTTTGTATTTTGATCTGGAAGCTGTTTTGTACAGGAATGAACAGGCAATCTATTTGGTGGTGTGAGCTCTGAAAGGTACTCGTTTGTAAAGGATCAATTCTTAGACACATTCCTTACCTACTTAAAACCAATTTCAAGCAGTTGTTCAACTCACTTAACACAAGCGTAACAATTGTGAATGGAACCATCAACAAACGCGGAAGTAAATTTCATCTTTGTAACAATTGTGAATGGAAGGAACCATCAACAAACGGGGAAGTAAATTTCATCTTTGTAACAATTGTGAATGGAACTATCAACAAACGTGGAGGTCCTTACCCTATTGGTTCCCTTTCTGTTGGCTCCCTTGGTGGTGGCCACATAAATGGTATCTTAGCTGCCCATAAAGCTCTTGTCACACATCACCGTATACTATAGAGCCAAATGTATGCCTAATGTACTTAATCCCACCATTGTTTTGACTTGTACATTGTTGTCCTTAGCTGCATCACCGTATACTATAGAGCCAAATGTATGCCGAATGTACTTAATCCCACTATTGTTTTGACTTATACATAATTGTCCTTAGCTGCCACTTAAGACTCTGTCATACATCACTGTATAGAACCAAATGTACACCTAATATATTTAATTCCACTTCAGTTTTGGTTTATGCATTAGAAGTACATTCAATACGTTGTCCACACTGTTTGTCCGTCATGTATAAGTTCAATTCGTTATCCATACAGTGGTGATTCGTTTGGCACACGTTTGGTCATGAAACTTTTGTACGTTATTCTTACATTTAGACTCTATACAGTGATGTGTGAGAGACTTTAGCCATCCTGATTTACCCACAGGTCCTTACCCTCTTGGTTCCCTCGCTGCTGGCTCCCTTGGTGGTGGGTCACGCACCAGTGGTTCCCTAGCTGCTGCATAACCGCCACGTTCCCTGGATGCCGCATACGGGTCTTCCCTTGCATAATCGCCTCTGCTCTCAGGATACTCTCTGGCAGCAGGAGCTGATCGTCCTGCTGCTGCTCCATACTCTGAGGCTTGTTCATGACCTGAACGGTAACACAGGCAAAAGATTGGAATTCATTATGTGATTGCAAACTGACAAGATTTTTCATCATTTTCTACTTTCATGAATAACACTGAAAAAGATATAATTTCAGCTCAACGTTGATTCATTTTGACACTACAAGTAGTAGATTAAACATATTCACCAAATGAGACCGTCTATCCCAAACCTGCCATAAATGCAGCCTCTTGTGATTTTAACTTTTTAAAAATTTGCAAAGACCATGACATAAAGATTAAAATGACACCTAAATGAACTTCATTCGATTTCCAGAAGTCAAGTTCTGGTCCGTCAAAGGTTGTCAGGGAGTAAAATGTATAACTGAGATAAACGCACTCAAAGATCAGTAAAGCCCTGTATTTTTTTTTCTGTTGATTGTCCTCATAATAATACAGATATTTTTTCATAAATTTAGGATATTTTCTTAAAATGAATCTTTGCTAGTGTTTTGGAATAAGCTCAAGGATTGTTAATCTAGTCAAAAAATTGCTTTCAGCAAATTACGAACTTGACGTGTATTTTTACCTGTAGCGCAAAATGGGAATTTGCTGCATTTACGGCTCATTTAAAATGGACGGTCACAAATGGTAACACAAAGAAAAGCTGCCTTGGTCACCTTTGGCATGGCAAGCTAGTATAGTGCCAGGTATTAAATCATCTTGGTCAAAAATGGGCTAATGGACTTGCATTGCATATTCACAACATACGTATGCTTATTTATCCTCTTTTGACAATTTGTTTGCAAAATAAAAGCTCTCAAAAAATCAATTCACATTCACATTTGACATAAACTTTGTATGATCCACATTTTATGGTGCTCAAACTTAACAAAATGCTATAACATCTGACCAATTTATCATTTATATTCTTCTTCATACAAATTCTAAACACGATCAAGGTTGGCTAAACCAAAACAAAATAGTAAAGCACAATTCGTATGTTACTAAATTCTAAAACAAACATTGCAAACCTTTCAGAAAATGCAAACATATGTGACCCGCCATGTTGAAAGGTACAACAATGCAATTTTTGACAAAAGGTAGATTTTGTGATTAAGTAGGCTTTCATTTAGAATAAATGAGACATTGCTTTTGAAGTTGTGATAAAACTGTCTTATTTTTTCTTTATAATTTACATGTTGAATTTAACTATATCTCAAAACTTGCTTGGCTGTGTTATTGTACCTTTCTATGTGGCAGGTCAAATTTACAAGTTGTAAATATATAAGCAAAATTCGAATACGAACAAAACTGCAAATTATTAACAAGCAGAAATCACAGCGTATAACTGGGTTTTGATGTTGTCACTCTTTGCTACATACCTCCATAACCATATGCACTTTGGGATTGCGGTGCACGATAGGACTGGGATTGCGGTGCACGATAGGACTGGGATTGCGACGCACGATAGGACTGGCCTGAAACACAATGCATAATGGGAAGATCAAAGTCTGCTATATACATGCTGATTGAAATTGATAGAAAATATGTTTTGTGTTTACACCCTTCCCTACATATCATCCATTGACCCAGTAATTAATAGCTCTGTAAGATTAACTCAAGTTGAAAAGATTGCATCAAAATATGTCCATAGAGGCGCATATCAAGATCATATTGTCTAACTAGTTTTTACATATTTATTTGTTTGAGTTGTATAGGTAGAAAACCAATCATTGCTTTAAACATTTTTTTCTGCTGGGGTACTTTATTAGAAAGCAACAAAGTGAAACCAAATTTCTCTATACAGTTCTAGGAACCAGAGTGTGTGGCTCAATTGCATACTGATTTACGTGAATCTTAGGCTGACTGCATGTGCTTCAACATTACATATAAAAAGATTATCAAATTAATTACCCTATATAGAGTTTGCTAACACATAACATTTTTTCCTCAAATCAATCTTCTACATCCATTTGTTCATCATGATGCGTGTAACAACTGTCTTACCTCCGTAGTCATAGGAAGGTTCCGCAGGGGCAGGGGGCCTCCTGTCATATTCCGAGGAGCCTGTTCACGAGTCAGCAATAAAATACAACATTCAACAACAAATCTAAATGTTACTAAATGCTTGTCTTGGTCTTTATTCTTGATCAGGGCTTGATTTTCACAGGGCGTGGTTAGACATTCTTAATCAATACACATCTATCAGGGCCCGATTTAGATGGGCACTTCATACACATGGCAGAAATTTGAATATGTTCATAACAACCTGTGTAAGCTACAACCATGCAGCATAAAAAATGTTAACATTGAATGGATGGATCAAAAAAGGTCAATCATGTAATCAAACTAGGGGCCGCTTCAAAACTGATAATGTTGGAACATTGTCAATTTATTTTTTTTTTGGGGGGGGGGTGCGACATCCCCACTGAAAGGTCTACCAAAAAGTACAAAAAGGCCCCAAAACAGGACCCCCAAACCACAAAACGCCATCATAATGTTAAATATGGTTGAAAAATACTACATAAAACTTTTTTTTGCTCGTCTAAACCACAGAAATTAGTTAAGTATCAAGCAAAACAAATATTTTACCTCATTATGGTCCACTTTTTTTAAATCCTGCACCCCATCTCCCTGAAAAATCCTGGCTAAGGACCTGGTGCACACCATAAAAAGAAATTCTTTGGGGATTAGCTTTTTGATATGGCTAGGCTCTGAAAATCAAGTTGTTCAAGATTGCATGTGCCGCATAAGCACACACCATGACTGGAAGATGTATAGCTGTTAGGTGAATGCCAGTTTCTAGACAAGATAAGTGGTCAAGTTGTGGACAACCTCACCAGTAAAATTCAAGCCCTGAGATGTTAGTTTATTAAAGCAACATGGATTATTTAAAATGCTGAGCACACAGATGACTAGCTAAAGGATCGAAAAGCTTATGCTAAAATGAAATCAAGCCACATTGAGTAGGAATCAGGTGGTCACCAATGCTGCAGTCATGGGCCAAACTTTCAACAGCATCACATAATTAAAAGCATCTTGGTTAGAAGATGTACTGGTTGTTAACTACTCTTTTAAGTTGACTTGACCACATTTAACTTCTTAGGCCAATTTCACTAACATTTAGCGATGGTCGCTAACCCTGTTTTGATCGCTAACTTAACTCTTTCACTCCGGCAAGCCGCTCACAGCAGCTTGTAAAATCGTGCACAATTGGCCGAAATTTCTCATTTGACACAACTTTTTCAAATAGCTCTAAAAAAAAAAACTACAAGCCTTAATTGGTTGAAAATTTGCCAGCAAACAGTAGAAGCAAAGAGCTATCTAGTGTCATCATTTTTATTAGCAAAGAGAGCAATCCTGGCACAACACAATTATCATATGCTATCATAAAGTGAGGTGTCTGTGAGCCGCTCAGAGCAGCTTGCTGTCCAAATAGGACGGATTGTGAAAGTTTCATTCCGGAGTGAAAGAGTTAAAAATGAACGCTAAATAGCGAGTATTTTTAAAAATTTAGCGATAATTTTGGAGTTCAACCATTATAAACGGGTTAGGTATCATCATTTAATGCAAGTGAAATCAGCCTTTGAACTATGAAAAACATGCCTTCAAAATAATAATATTAGTTCCCAACTTCCAACTAGTTCCGATTCATAGAACCCTGTTTTTCGAAAGACACAAACCAACATTTAGAGGCATAACTACCAAGTCCAGTGATCAAGAAAGCCAGTTACTACCCACCTCGATTCGGGTGAGATCAGTGGGCTATCTACATGTAGAACTCAGGTTTTCTAGTAGTCAGTGGATGGATTATAATGTGGAGGTGGATTTGTATTGTGGATAGTAATCACCGAAAAAACAAAGGTCCTATTGATCAGACTAACTATTCTACAGTGTTTCATCAGAACTTGTTAATTAATGTTATTATTCTAAAAATGTAAATGTAACAAATAAACAGCATGTGCAAATGTAAACAAATAAACAGCATGTGCAAGATCTATTGAAACAAAGCAACTACAAAGGAGGTATTTACTTTTGCAAACTTAAATTCCTCATAAAATTGAGAGCATTTGCTTCAAATCATGCAAGGCAACATAAAAGAAGATAGGGCTCACAATGTAAAATTCTTCAAATCACCAACAAATCAAACAAACAAACAAATAAACAGCATGTGCAAGAAAGTTGTTGTAATCTGACTGAGCTCCGTATAAGTAGTCTTGATCATGTCAAAATATGAGCTTTACACCCTGGTCACATAAGCCGCAACGCCGGTATGACATCGGTGGTTATGTGACCATAACTGAAGACATCGTATACAAACCGCAAGGTTTTAACTTGGAATTAAAATCTTGCGGCATGCTTACGGCGTGTCTGCGGCTTACGGCGTGTCTGCGGCTTACGGACAACACAGACCGGTGTCCGATCGGCGTCTGCTGAATTGACGCCGTAAACACATCATAACCTATGTTAAGGTTATGTGACCAGGGTATCAATGTACAGATTTCGCACACAAGGATACAAAAACAGTGCTCGTTGCTATGAAGGAATGCGTAACACAATTTGCAATCAAGCAAAATTTAAACAATGCTGTCAACATTGATAGCGCAGTATAAAATCCCACAAATGTGCCTTTCTACATTATCAAATATTTTCAACAAAAATCAAGTTTGTGTCAATACGAATTATCTCAAAACATGAAAATATAATTGCCTATGTCACTGTATATTTCTGCCTGACTATCAACACATTGCCAATTAGGCAGAAATATTTTTGCCTATCTCATTTAATATTTCTGCCTATCTTACAAAATGCGGTCTGATCATATCAGTTCGACCTTAATAATTGCCTAGATCTCAATGAATGAAATTGGGTGATTTTTGGTGGTTATGTAATACTTTTACAGACATGTAAACATATAGCCATTATTTTTGCTTTGTATCATCATCAAATTGAAAATAATTATACAGGTCCTGACATGTTCTAAAAAGGCAACAAACTACAAATATTACACTTGTTTTTCTTAATTTTCTCAATTTTGTGAAAATGTTAGATAGGCAATAATTTTATTTGTGTGACGATATCAAATCTCAATAAACATGAATTTTTCCTAATTTTAATATACACAAACTTGACTTTGTCGAAAATATTTGAATAATTGAATGGCAAAGGCACTTTTGTATGTTTTTATACATTCACACTCTGTAATATTAACCGTGGTTTATCTATTGGAAAAACCTATAAAAGGGCACAATCTAGGATCTGCTGACTCATCCTCAAGTCATCTCTTCCAATATTTATCTAACACTGATATTTTCTGAGTCCTATTTTTTTTCCAAATTTGTTAGAAATCTTGAGAAAAATAAGAAAGAGTGTCATCATTTCGTGGTCCAAGTTGAGAACAAATTAGCCAACTGAGAGTTTTGAAAGGTTTTGAAGCCCGTAATTTGAAAATGATGACCAATCAAGTTGAATTATCAGTATACGTCTATTTATTATTGTAATTAGATACAAGAGGCGAGGTTCCAATCACAGCAGGATTGGAGATTGACCCTAGGAGAACCTGCACACCCTTGTTTTAAGCAGGTAAATATATATAGGACATTTAATAAACTAGCCCGAGGCATAAAACAAAACAACCATGACAAGATAGCTCTATGCATGGAGGAAGTATCATGAAAATTTCATGAAATCAAAATATATGCGTTTAAAATGGTAAGAAATAGAGGGTTTTAGCACCCTCTAAAACCAATTTGCCCATTGACTTCTATGTAAAAGTTCACTTTACAATAAGGACTGTTTCTTGAAGATGCATATTTTTTTCATGTTATAAATAAAATTATGGAACCATTATCAGGGAATAAATGTCTATTACCGTATACATATTTCGTATTATGACTCGGATGATTCAAAATAAAATGTCCACCAAAAACAAAGGTGTGTTGGCAACTCTTGTGCTTGCCATAAGATAGGCACGGGCAACATCTTACCGTAGTCATCTCTGCTTGGGGGAGCACCTCTGGGGGCACGGCCACCACGCTCTGCCATTGGAGCTAAAGGTAGAGGGCAACAAATTGGAGACATTAATGATATGTTAAAAGTCAAATGCAGTTACGCATGATTTCTTAAGTACTGATTATTAATTTAGCCATTCAACAATAGTGCTGCAATCCTCTTTTCAAATGGAATATTTGAGGTGGGACTTAACCCAAATATTTCAACAAATGAGATGCATTACTCATCATAAATTCATTCTCAATTTGTGAGCAGTACGTTATGAGATATCAAATAAATAGCCTGTCAAGTGAAAATGGGGTGGTGGATTTTATGGCGTAATAATCAATATATCATTTTAATTTCAATTAAATTTCTATGATGAGATAAAAATGGTCCGCCTGGTATTTCCCCTCTAAATGCAAGGTGATACATACCGCCATAATCGTCCCTTTCAGGGGCTCCTCCTCTGTAATCCTCACCCATCAATGGGGGTTGTGACAGCAATGGCTCTGCAAACAAATTGAACAATTTCCATAAATGTCTTTTATAACTATTAAGGTTGGACAAATAACATGGATCTACCGCTACAGATATCTACCGTTACATGCATGCATGATCCATTACACATACTAATAAACTAAATATTTGTCTTACATGAAAAGTGACAATTTTCAACAACTTTTGCAAGATCTCATATAGTTTGATAATTGGGTTGAGTCTAAAGATTTCAAATACTAAATTTAAAACTATATAGAGGGAAATTTTGCGCTGCAGGGTTTTATTATCGCTCTTTTCGCTGTTGACTTTTCAACCGTGTAAATAAAACCCCGATTAAATAATATTTATACATAGACATCAATGGACAGATGCTTGAAACAGTGAAAATATTACACACACAAAAATTTGGCTCAGTCCCATCCGTGAAATATTAACCCCACTAAAACATTCCTCCATATATTTACATACAAGTTAAGTATATCATGAATAAATAACACATAACATTCATATCATGAGTTGAATTAATTTTACTTGGCTAATTTTTGGGTTCATTATTGTGAACTGTGCCCGCTTGTTTACAACTTCTCTGATGCAAAGATGTTTCTTGCTGGAGATATGCGGAAGTAACACAAACAAACTATGTATTAAAATGGCGATCGCAACAAAATCAACTCTAACGCACAAGAAAGAAACTATATTCTATTTTCAAAACCATAAATAGTGATTTTTAAAGGACTAGTCTCATGGTAAGTCCGAAAACATTCCTCATTGTGCCAAGAAATTTATACCCTGTATCTAAAAGTTCAAAATTCAGAAGTCGCACACACGTGTAAAACGCTCCCTGATACGTGTACACATACGTATTCAAGAATGCATTACACGTAAGATAAAATACACGGAATAACTAAAGCCTACTGTAATACCCATACTATACTAGGCATATCACTCTCCTTAGGGAATTTTAACAGACATGGTATGCTATCACGCACACAAATTGACATAATTCTTAAAGACAAGGTAGGCCCTATAAAATTCTGGGATAGAATTTCAAAGTTTCAAACAATTCTTCCTACTATAAAATTCTTGCTTTCTGATTTGCTAGATTTTTGAGTGGAGTGTATGAATGTGAGCTCACCTCCTCTGCCACGACCTCTTGGCGCTCCTCTAGACGCCCCACGTCCCATACCCCTATCATCACCATAGTCATCGCCTCCCATCAGTGGTCTTCCCTGTGGTCCATTGTATCCACCACGAGACCCACCACGCCCAGGGGGCCCACCACGACCCCTTGGTGGTCCTCCTCTTAGACCACCTCTGCTGAAGCCACCTCTTCCACGTGGTTCATAACCACCTCGTGAATCATAACCACCTCGTGAATCAAAGCCACCACGTCCACCACGGGGGGCACCTCGTCCTCGGAGGGGGCCACCAAGCAGTGATCCTCGTCTAGAAAAAAATGTAATGTTACTAACTTTAGAAAGAATTGTTCCTCTGATTATTAGAAGTGGAAGTAGGGAAATACAGGGTGGACCAATAAAAGCGTTATTGAAGTTCAATGTCACGTAACTTAAAATTGAAAAATAGTTCAAGAAGATTTTTTAAATATTCATAACCTAGAGTATCTTGTCCTTGTATGGTGAAAATTTCATGTCCAGACCTTCATTTCTGAGGAGCGCGATCGCGCCGGCGCTCCTACAGCGCTCCTGAACATGGTGTTACATGCGCTCCTGGTGAATTTGGTCTACATGTACTGACTTCCGCAATGGTGAACATGCACATGAGCTCACATGGTGAAAATAGTTTGATATCTGGGGTGGGTTTATAACTTTCAAAATAAAATTTAATATTTAAAATATCATTTTCAAGCAAGAAATGTATATCTAGAATAAGCAAAGCAAAAACAGTCATATAGTGAGTTTAATTCAGTTTATATCAGCTTTTCTTGGCCCATTTTCGGGTTCGTTTTCCGCAAGGCCGGCGGTTTGTTTACAACTTACTGGAGAAATACAGAAATCGCACGAACAAACTTACTGGAGAAATGCAGAAATTGCACGAACGAACTATGTACTAAAATGGCGACCGCGATATCTGACGGCATGACCGCTGGGTATCTTGTTTATTAACCGGGACACAAGAACAAATCTGTAATATTTTTAAAGATAAAAGATTTTATCATTATTTAAGAGACATTTTTACTGACTAGTGTCTTGATAAGTCCGAAAATATGTCTCAATGGGCCAAATAATAGGTATTTAAAAGTTGCAAAATGCAACAGTCGTCGCGCATAAATGGAAAACACTGCTTAATATAAACAAATTTTGCGTACATGCGATACGTTTAAACGAACGTTTTTTTATTCGTTTAAACGGTTGTGCAATTAAACGTAAAGTCCCAGGCCTAATTAATACTAACAGTAAACACTCATCAATTTTTGTTTTATTGCAAAAACTTAAAAGGAAAATTTTAATACACATTTAAAATAGAGCTCCTCGTAATTTCCAGGAGAGTTATTTAAGGAGCTCGATTTGAGCTCCTTGGCTTTGCCAGGAGAGCGATTAATAGCTCTCCTCACATTTCTAGAAATGAAGGTCTGATGTCAAACAAAGCTTGCATTGCGAAGTTATCGCCATTTGCGCAAAAAGAGTCAAAATCAGGTTTGTCCACGGGGCAAGTTTACATGGGTTCACACAATGAGCGTTGGTTATAATATCTGTCTTAATTAGCTGATTGGTTTTGCGTTACTGATTAGATTAAAGAATGTGATGAAGGAACTTGCATCGAGAACTCATCTTAGGATGAGTTCTACATTTACAGCAGCAATGTTTGCTGCAGATCTCCCTATTCAAGATTACCAAAGGGGTGTAACTTTGTTCTTACTCTGTAAATAGTCTTTGTAGATACGTGCATTAGGAAAGTCATTCCTAATGCACGTGTACCATCTACACAGACTATTTTAGAATTAACTTTGCCGGCCGCTTAGCTACCAGTTCTTAAAAAACCTTCAGCAATCAATTTTCTTTCGCGACTTGTGAACTTCGTCCTCTTACCGCCTAACAAGTTACAAACAAACGTTATAAATGAAAACGACCAAATACATGCACTGCCTTTGCCGATTTGAACTTGGCGCCCAAAAAATTCTTTAGATTATTATGGAAGTACACCATACTTGGGTTATTGTGATGCATGCATGTCAATAGTACTTTCAGTCAATGATATACACCTTTATTACGACAATGATAAGCATCAACGTCATAAAAAAATAAAAATCATGCTGATTGTAGACCTAATTATGATTCTAGTAAACATTAAAAGTATCCCGGCCGTGGACAAAGTGGAATTCGGCGTTTTTTTCGCAAATGTCAATAACTTTGCAATGCAAGCTTTGTTTTACATGAAATTTTCACCATACACGGACAAGATACCATAGTTTATGAATATATTTTCGAATTATTTTCCAATTTCAAGTTACGTGACAATGAACTTCAATAACACTTTTATTGGTCCATCCTGTAGTTATGATTGTAAACAAGATTCTGCATTATAAGCATTTGTTTCCTGTGCAAGCACTGGCATACTTGGCAGTGGGGTTAATCCCCAACCTTGGTATTTTACATAGCTACCCTTTTTACTTAAACACAACTTAAAATATAATCTAATGTCCCATACACAGTGCAGGCAATATCAAGCAAAATGTGTTGCACTTTGCTATACTTTTTCACAGTTGCAATGTAGTCAAATCTAACTTTATTAATAGCCAGTTTGTGCAAATTAGATTATTAATATGCACATATTGCCCATCAAAAGAAATCTGGAAATGTGATCATGAAATATAATATCTGTTATGTCAACAGTTTGCAGGGAAATACATGTCCCTATTAATATCCGCAGGCAGCGACCATCAAAATCGCGACCATCAAAATCGCGACCGCCTTTCGATCACGGTTTACCTCATTGTTAATTATCCAACTGGAATAACGAGCCTATTAACCTTAGCAGTCAAAAGCGGACAAAACCATGAATAGCCCAAGTCCAAATATGTCAGGATCAATCATTACCCAGAGACTATAATATGTAACCACGGAATGCCTGACCTGCCAGAGTTCCATCAGTAGAACGAAGTCGCTACCCTTGGCGCTGACACCATAGGTCCCGGCCCCCGGGTTCGCATCTCACGACCTGACATGCGCTATTTTCCCCTTCCTCCTCTACTCTTGTGACGTATTTACTTTGTTTAATTTTCCCCTTCTCTTAATACGCTGGGAATTGCTAATTTTACACACATTCATTAACAGTCAAAAAGTTCCCTAGTACATCACGATCAATCATGTTACGCAATCCTTAGAGCCTATATAAACACAGAATGCCTGACTTCTTGCTATTCCTAAACTAAACTGGCTTTCACTTCCCCTTTGGTCCACCCCTGCCTCTACCACCATGGTCACCGCCCCCCTGTTTGGCTTTGACTTACCCCTTTGGTCCACCCCTGCCTCTACCACCACGGTCACCGCCCCTCTGTTTGGCTTTCACTTACCCCATTGGTCCACCCCTGCCGCCTCTACCACCATGGTCACCGCCTCTCTGTTTGGAAATAGCCATCAGGGCATGGCTAACTTTCAGCGATCTTCCTCTGAAATCCTACAAAGGGTACATAATATACATAATATAATCAATGAGATGTTTGCAGCTCAAAATATAGCATGTAAATCAAGCCATTGATCAGTTACATTTCTGTTTAAGTCATTTTTATCATTGAATAATATTAGAGATAAATTATGAAGTTAGATTGCTGAACAAATTCATGTATTTTTGCAAAGGTGCAAAGTAGGTGAATAGCCAAAAGCAGACCTACGTCATACGCAGGAGTGTGTTATCTTGTTGTGGTTTGATAAACACACATCTCACATGATTTGGGACTCAGAAATATTTTGAATATTTGCTAGAATCAATCAAAATTTCTGGCATTTGATTTTCTCCATTGAGTTCAATGGGAAGTCGGGGAATTGTTTTCACCGCGCAATATCGAACAAAGGTCTCTAAAGTAAACAACATGCCCGGATGACGGATGTCTGCCTATATGTCAGATGCGACTTAAATCTTCACACTACATTCGCTCCCCCCTCTTGAAGAATAGCCCAAAGCAACCAAGCATTTTGTTTTAAATTAGACCAACATTTAATCACTTCATGTTTCCAGACACCAACCAAGAACACAATCTACCTCAGTGCCGGCCGCACCTACCTGTTCATTCATGCCATTAACTGCATCGTCAGCATCACTGGGGTTGTTATACGTCAGAAATGCAAACCCTTTAGTCAAGCCAGTCTCCCTGTCCACAATCAACATAGCTGCAAAAACAAAACATTGATCGATGTGAGTGCAAGAAAGTTGTATAGATCTACAATTGATGGCATTTGTCATTAATGTGGATTGCACACTGTTATCTCAAGTCTTGGGTCAGTGGCTCTTGAAATGGTTCTTCCGGTGATGGTGTCACCAGAAGAACCATTTCAAGAACCACTGACACATTGCAAAGAAAATTTGAGGGACTTTTCACATTCTAAAAGTGCTCTAAGATGGACTGTTTATAAATGCCCCAATTCAATGGAGAATTAGATACAAACCTACTGCACCAATGTACTTGCACCAACTTAGTTCCATTTCAGATAACAAAGGAACCTCTTCAGTCATGACTGCCCACTCACTCCCAGAAGTGTTAATTGATTTCTTTGTTATCTGAAGTGGGAAGGTGCTTATATCAACAAATTGATTTTTGTAAGAAAAACTTTACGAACAAGCTTATTGGACAGATAAGTATAATTTGATTATTAGTTTAGACTAAAAGCAGCATGGAATAATTTTCTACGGTACATCATAAACCGGGGCAATTTTTTTTTAACTCACTCGAACCACTGCAAAGAGAATTTGCTACTTACTATCTTTAATTTCTCCATATTTGCTGAAAGTCTGTTCAATCACTTGTTCAATCTCTTCTTTTTGGATGCCATTCGGCAGATTCCCCACATAGATCTTGCCAGGTTTATCTGGTGTAGCAGGTGCCATTTTGTACACGTGTGATTGATGATCAGCAAATTCAAGAGACCTGAAATATACAATGGTTTACAATTAACAAATGTTACATACATACTTAGGATTTGATGTAAGAATAGATTTGAACTGAAACAGTTTAAAATGTTGAATCGTTGCTAGGAAAACAAAACTTGGTTGATATGTCAAGGTGCAAAAAAGGGCACTATCCGTCATACGCTTAATTTTTCCCGCCCGAAAAACCAACTCGAGTCTAGGGAGTAATAATTCCCGAAACTCCCAACGTAAGTCACCATTGACACTTTCGATCTCTGGTCCAAGACTTTCAATTTGACACCTTTTAAGGTGTCAAATTTTCAACTTTGTCCGATTTCAACGATTAAAATCATTGAAATCGGACAAAGTTGAAAATTTGACCTTTCTTTTGACCTTTGACCCCCAGGGAAAGGTCGGACGACGGGGTCACCATTAACACTTTTGATCGCTGGTCCAAGACGAACAATTTGAGACCTTAACCTTTGAAATCAGACAAAGTTGAAAATTTGACCTTTCTTTTGATCTTTGACCCCCAGGGAAAGGTCGGATGACGGGGTCACCATTGACACTTTTGATCGCTGGTCCAAGACGAACAATTTAACACCTTAACCTTTAAAAAACGGAC
This sequence comes from Ophiothrix spiculata, assembly GCA_000969725.1. Classification (NCBI taxonomy): domain Eukaryota; kingdom Metazoa; phylum Echinodermata; class Ophiuroidea; order Amphilepidida; family Ophiotrichidae; genus Ophiothrix; species Ophiothrix spiculata. The sequence continues at coordinate 2,010 of JXSR01S030226.1, read as the reverse complement.
AAAGTTGAAAAATAAGCTACATTTTATGCATAAATTATGCAAATTAGGTACATAATTTTTGCGCTCAAATTGCAGCTGGCACAAGCGCAGCTCTATCCTCCCCTACCCACCAAATTTCATGATTGTAGGGTGCACGGTTTGTAAAATATGCCATTTAAAGCATTTTATGAATAAATTATGCAAATTAGGTACTTAATTAGCATATTTTGCGCCAAAATTGTTGCTGGATCCAGCTCGGCTCCGGGTCTACCCAGTCACCAAATATCATTAACGTAGGGCATGCAGTTTCCGAGATACGCTCCGGACGGCGGACAGAAAATTACATCGCTATGTATCCCTGCGCTAAATTCATGCCCTATCGTACAACGTGTCGGCAAAATCCAAGATGGCGTCAGCTTGATACAACTTTTTTTTTGGTAATGTATGCCGCCGTTGGGCGGCGAGCCTATTGTGCCCAATTTTACATCAGATTCAGGCTATCAGGAACTTCTTAAATATACATGTAGCAGGAAATATTCTTTAATATTGAATTTGCTGCGCGCAATTATCTAGGCTTAGTCTAAGGGTTTGCACATTCCGAAAATATCATCATCGTGTTCCTCGTATCGAAGTTGACAGCAAAAAAATCTGTCGAGAGTTAAGTTATGAATAAAAGTTCAAAATAAATTGAAAAAGTACAAAATTCAACCATTTTTTAACTGATTTATTTCTGAAAATAATTGTGGAAACTTATTTTTAAATTTAACTTTTACGACAATAATTCTTTTTAAAAATTTAAAGATTAGGATGAAAAACCTACTGTAAAAGAATATCTACAAAACAACAAAGTGAACGTCTTCTTTTCCGGTGCATGTAAAAAACTATACCAGTGAGTGTATTCTCATTATGCGGCTATCAAAGCATCCCAGCCCCCCCCTCCCCCCGGGGAGTAGGCTGGGATTTGATTGGGGATTGTCAGAAAACTATGTCCCCGCATACCCAGGGCGTATGCGGGGACGTTTTGCTACTAAAATGGGCCAGGAAAACTACCCCGGGACTATATACATGTGTAATTATGTTGTTTTAAGGGCAGGAACTGAATATGACTGGGGATCAACATCATACTATTACTACAAATTTAGCAAAATGCAAGTCATACAAACACGAATATTTTGTCAAAGCAAAGTAAAATCCATATTCAAAACAGTTTGGCTGGGCATATCCGGGGTCAAGGAGCGGGGACTGACAGGGGCCTTAACAGAAAAATGTCCCCTGTCTTGCTGGGCTGTACCCGGGGATGTAATGGGGCCGTTACAAATTTCAATATTACCGCCCCGTTGAAGTTCCAGCTATGCCATGATAGTGGGGGCAGGGGATGCATTTGATATTGTTGTTTCAAATAATTCTCGGACACGGACATTTAGAGCCTTGTGTAACACAACTGCGTGTGCATTTTATGCAAGTACACAACGCTTTTCAGGCATGCGCGATATCGCGGTAGTGTGGATTACTGATTGGAATTTGGAAACAGTATTGCGCACTTGCTGGTGTCCCGTTCTTGTCTCAACTTGTGGATACGCGGTGGCTGCGTTCAGAAATCATGTTCGTGTCCGAAATTTATTTGAAACAATAATTAATAGCCACATTAGTATTTAGTATTTACCAAAATACTAGTACTAATCTGGCCTGTGGTAAATGTTTTTGTTTACCACATTGTAGAATACGATTCTTTCTGCTTAATTGTAGATAGTGATTTTTTCCCGTTTTTGGTTGATCTTTTTTAAAGTATGGATTATTTAGATGATCGAGTACCTCATTCTTGTCAAGGAACGTTTTCTCCTCCCTATTTGATGGTCAAATTGTTTTGCCCTTTTTCGAATTTCTTGAAATCATGATTTTGAACTTAGAAAATCTTGCCAAATGTTCACCTCGATTCTCTCAGGCCTATAGATGTACAAATCAGCGCTTGTTCCCTTAACCGAGATACAAACCTACTGCACCAATATACTTGCACCTACTTAGTTCCATTTC
>JXSR01S030225.1:55670-66282 GCA_000969725.1 Ophiothrix spiculata | reverse complement strand
GTGAACCACATTGACGCAGGAAAATGTTACTCAGCTGATTTTAGTTCTTTTTATTACATTTTTTCAGCTTTTGTTTGTGTTAAATTCAGCCTAATTTTAGCACTTTGGTGCAAATATGGATGGATTTCAGCTCAATTCTTGAAGATACAGTTTCAGGTCTGTTTTTCTTTGTCAATGTGGTTCATTTTCTGTAACATTTTCAAACGTCAAAATAGTTCAGTTTGTGTGATATTTTCCGGCGTCAATGTGGTTGACTTTCTGAAACATTTTTCGACATAAATCTGGTTCACTTTCTGTGACATTTTCCAATGTCAAAAGGGTTCACTTTTTGTGACATTTTCCAATGTCAAAATGGTTCACTTTGTGTGACATTTTCCTTCGTCACTGTGGTTCACCTTCTGTGACATTTTCCTTCCTCAATGTGGTTCACTTTCTGTGACATTTTCCAACGTCAAAATAGTTAACTTTGTGTGACACTTTCGGGCATCAATGTGGTTCACTTTCTAAAACATTTTTCGACGTCAATCTGGTTCACTTCCTGTGACATTTTCCGACATCAATGTGGTTCACCTTCTTTGACATTTTCCTGCTTTAATGTGGTTCACTTTGTGCTACATTTTCCTTTGTCAATATGATTCATTTTCTGTGACATTTTCCAACATTAAAATGGTTCACTTTGTGTAACATTTTCTGGCGTCAATGTGGTTCACTTTCTAAAACATTTTTCTACGTCAATCTGGTACACTTCCTGTGATATTTTCTGACGTCAATCTGGTTCTTATCCTGTGACATTTTCCTGCTTTAATGTGGTTCACTTTGGTGTAACATTTTCTGACACCAATGTGGTTCACTTTGGGTGACATGGGGGGGGGGAGATATATTGGATATGTAAGGGAAGACATCACAACATCCCTGCAATACATTGCAGAAAACCGGAGTTCAAACCTGCAATGTGTTCAGGATTTCAAGTCTTTGAATTACGGTTTTGAGAAATAAAATATTTGCTTAAAATAATCTAATGATAATGATTTGGAATGTTTATGCAGACAAATGTTTCAAAATATTTTGGAAGTAACATTACGGTTTTCATTGCAGTTTTCTGCAACGGGTTCCAGGGATGTTTTGACCTGTCGCCTAAGTTAATGCCAATAAGGCCAAAGAAAAAAGAACTCTGTCTCAGCTTCCCACGCGCATAGGGTTAAAAATTCAAATTTTACCGAGTTTCTTTTTTTTTTAAGGTTTTCAGGAGATTTTTTTGCTTTTTTATTTTTTTTTCTTACATCGAGAGATAAAAAAGGGAAAAAAATTCCCGCATCTGCATAGCCTTTTTTACTAAAAAAAAAAAAAAAAAACGCATAACACTTAGGGTTTTTGGCCTAAGGAAGCTTAGACAAAGTTCTTTTTTTTGGCCTAATATGTTTTGGTTTTTGCTATGCAATCATCCAAGCTTCTGTTAGCTCCACAGGGAATCAGGACAGATACAAAATAGGCATTGTAGGCCTACAAGGCCTAATCATACCTTGTCTCATCATCAGCATCTTATTTATCATTTGTGACCATCCATCTTAAACGAGCTGTAAATGCAGTAAACTTCATTTTGCACTACAGGTGAAAATGCATTTACCGAAATTGATTTTTCAACAGGTTCACATCCTTGTGCTGACTTCAAAACACCCACAAAGTTTCATTAACTCTTTCACTCCGGAATAAAATTTTCACAATCTGCCCTTTTTGGACGGCAAGCCGCTCAGAGCGGCTCACAGACACCTCATTTTATGATAGAATATTATAATTGTAGTGCACCAGGGTTACTCTCATTGATAATAAAAATTATGGTGCTAGATAGCCCTTTATTTCAACTGCTTGCTGGCGAATTTTCAAACAATTTGGGCTCGTAGTTTTATTTTTAGAGCAATTTGAAAATAATGCGTCAAATTAGAAATTCCGGCCAATCGTGCACGCATTTGAGAGCCGCTGTGAGGGGCTTGTCGGAGTGAAAGAGTTAAGGAAATGATCAGAGATATGAAATACATCTGTATAATTTGAGGAAAATCTACAGAAAATATTGAGCTTACTGATCTTTGAATGCGTTTATTTCAATTATGCATTTTTATCCCTGACAATCTTTGATAGACCATAACTTAACTTTTGGAAAATGAGTGAAGTTCATTGAGGTGTCATAACCCTTATAACATGCATGGTCTTTTCAAATAATTTAAAAAGTGAAAATGAAAAGAGGCTGCATTTACGGCTGGTTTTGGATGGACGGTCACAAATATGACGGTATTGGTTGAGGAAAATGTATGAAACAAAATTTTACTTAAACAGGTTTGACTTTTAACCCAGTCTGTAGGTCAGATTCCTTTTATCCGTTTGCAGTGTGGTTGCAGTGTGTTTTGCACTGTAAGGTGACTTGTAGTGGTATTATTTAAAACATACAATTGAATGGAGCTGAATGGTATCAGGTTGAAGCTTTAAATTTGTGACCCATCATATCGAAAGGTACCTTAATACCAGCATAGTAAATACGAGATACAGGCCATTGAAGCTGAACATAGTCATAAATCACGTCCAAGGTCGAATTTCGAATTTCATCAGAAACGTTATTTTTGAAGTGTATTCTATCATATTAATCAGGGCCCATATTCATGAAACACCGCTAACTCTAGTTGGCTGCTAACCTATTGTATACACGTCAAAATTTGACAGGTAGACAAAGAGTTAGCAGCCAACTAGAGTTAGCGGTGTTTCATGAATATGGGCCCTGGTTCCAACATCCAAACATAAGAAAAATGTGTAAAAAACCAAAAAAACTATAATTTTCCAAATCAGCCCGATGCCTTTTGCCAATTTGGATGTAATTTTGCAACCGAATATCCAATAAGCAAAAGTAAGGTGTCATTTTAAAGCTGACAGACAATCTCAGCTTTCAGATGAGACCAAAAAAATCAATTTTGATTTTTGGACCCTTAAGGTACCTTTTGATATGATGGGTCACATTTTACAACTACCACTAGTACCAGCACCCTTACAAAGCAAAACGCACTGCAACCGCACCACAAATGGATAAAAGGAATCTGGCCTTAACTCTTAAACCTCTTTTTGTGCATACTGACCTAAGTTTCTAAAATACATAGGCCTAATGGTTCATGTCACTGATGTTTTTAGGCCTTCCACTATTTCATCAATCACTATATATCATTAATCTTACATCCAAGCTTCTGTTGATCCTATTGGGAATCTCAATATTGACAGGTACAGTTTAGGCGCTGTAGGCCTACAAGGCCTACTCATACCTGATGTCATCATTGACATCTCATTTATTAGTTTACATATCAAAGCAGGCCACATTGAGAACATTTGTAATTATTTTTAAAGCCACATCACTTGTCGAACTCGTAAATCATACAGTCATATAATATCACATTTCATATGAACCCTTTGCAACGTGGAATATCGTTGCAAAATAGACAGTTTACTTCTGGGGAAAAATATCAACATTCATTTTTGGTAGTCAGCTCTCAAAATCTGTCCTTCACCATGTATTTCGGCAGCATGTTATAAATCCGTCTTTTTTCTAGTTATTGTAGAGTTATTATGTAACACCTTGTTTCAAACCATGTTAACATTCATTGTGTTCTAATTTTGTTTGTTCAAATTAGTTTATTATTTCAACTTAATAACCTGCGTAACAGCGCGATCCAATCTAATAAGATTATTTCTACTTTTACGCAAACAACTGCGAGGTCATTATCAGGTAATAATGACTTCTTATAATGACCTGCAGTGTGATGTCATTATCGCTGAATGCGTTTCCTCAGAAAACGCCAATTAAGCGTGCGTATGGACCACACACGCGCGTTTACCATATTATGCGATGATCGTCATGCCTGGACTGATCGAAATATAGGGATAAGTAGACCTTTAAGTAAGAAATAAGTTCAAATAAGTAATTCTTTATAAATTCTTGCATAAAAGGCATTAAAAATGTCGAAAGACCGTTATCAATGACAATCATAACTTTGCACCATCTTTTAATTCGGTCATTGTTTAAAATCGTCGGTGTTTGTTTTGTGCCTAGGTACTTTTCTGAGGGAGTTTCTTCGTAGCTCCCTCAGAAAAGTACCTCAGCCCAAAATTATTTTTTTTTTAACACCTCATATTTTAAAACAATGACCTCAAGAAAATGGTGCACAGTTATTATTGTCTAATTATGATAAGTACTCTCCAAATATCCTAGCAATGCCAAATCTCACTCACAAATGGAGCATGTAAGGAAATCTGTCAATTCCTACCCAGGTTTCTAACCGCAAAAACATCAGCAGGATACTCATCGCATAAAAGTACAGTGTCACCCCGCCTGAGACACCTGCGGCCGACTGGCTTGGAACACTTTACATAACGTTGATTTCTAACAAATGTATGTGTTGTGAGTCATATAGCCTTCTTAGTTGTTCTTGGGACTCTATTTATATAGGGTAAATTTGGGTATCTCTGTACATATTTAAAAGGCATGCTGTTGGAAATTTTAATTTCTTCTATTGGATTAGACAAATAATATTCGACCTGCTCCCACAGAACCCAAACAATAATTTTTCTGATTTGCCCATTTTAAAAATGCTGACATTACAAGCTTTAAAATGATGTATCACTTGTCAACATTGCTCAGATTCAGATTCAGATTTATTTCCGCATTCATTTCATACAATTGTTCAACATATATGTGTACCGCTGCGGCAAAAGGGTCCAGTTGTCGACTCCTTCATGTTGCTCATTGTAGCATATCTGATGTATACAAATACCATACATTAGATATGCTACAAGGAGCAACATGTACGAGCCGACAACTGGTCCCTTTTGCCGCGGCGGTACACATATAATAACATAGTAGTGGCAATATGAATACGGAGGAGATTAAGAGAAGGTCAAAAGGCCAATCAGGCCAGAAAAGACAATCCCCTTGCGTAAGTTACAATTAAAGAATGACCAAAAACGGAAGAAAGTGAATTTTTGACCTTATTTGGACTGAAAATCAAAAAATTGGCCAAATTCTAAAAAATAAAAATGACGCAACATCTGAGTGGGTTTTTAAAAGTAAAATTCCCATTTTAAAGTCATTTTTTAAAAATGTGTTATTTTGAGCTTGGTTGGAAGCCCAAAGGGCCAAAAAATGTATTTTTTGTGTGATTTTTTTTTCAAAAAGTGTGATTTTTGGTCAAAAAATCCATTATTACTGCTTACTCTAAAAAAATTATTTAAAAATCTAGAAATGTCAGGAAAAAAAATGTGGGGATGATGCTGAACTTGTCCAATCACCCCTTCAATTTAGAGCTAAATAATATCGTCCTTCACTGCTTTGTATTTTTCAGGGCTATGAGCCAGTTGACTACGCAGCCTACGCTTACGATACAGTGTGGACCTACGCATACGCCCTCAATGAACTCATCAAACGAGACGCTACAGCGATTGACACCATCAATTCAGACAGGACCACTCAGTGAGTATGATAGTGTTAGTAAATAGATAGTTTGCGAAAATAAGGTTAAGGTTACCGTATGCGATAACCTAACTGTAAAATGCATTACGGTTATCGCTACGATATTCGCTAACGCTAAAATGAAGTTGCTCTGACTGAGATAAAAATAGGCCTGTTGCAGAGAGCTAAGCAAAAAAATCTTAATTTCAAAATTTGAGTCAAATCGGACAAACGGTTTTTGAGATATTGCTGTTTAAAGTTTCTTTGTATTCTATTGTTTTTGCCAATATATTGATGAAGTTAATGAGGAAAACTGGCAAAATGTGCTCATTAATATTAATTTTTGCCAATATTTTTCCAATATTTTATGAATAAACCCTCATACTACTTTTACCATTAATAATTTAAACTTGAAACTTTGCCAATGGGGTTCTATGACCTAAAACTTTAATGTATGATTTACCCGCCCATCTAATTTGCATATTTGCATAATTAATTAGCTTTTTGTATAATGTTCATTAATTATGCAAATATGCAAATTAGATGGGCGGGTAAATCATATGTTAATGTTTTAGGCCATAGAAACACATTGGCAAAGTTTCAAGTTAAAATTATGTAAAATAAAAATAGTATGAAGGTTTATTCATAAGATATTGGTAAAATATTGGCAAATATGAATATTAATGAGCACATTTAGCCAATGTTGCCCATTAACTTTATCAATATATTGGCAAAAATGATAGAAAACAAAGAAATTAAAATCAAACATATCTTGGCAACCGTATGTCCGATTTCCTTCAAACAAAGACCAGTTTGCTCAGTGTTTAAAGCTTTGCTTGTTCAATGTAATCAAGTGCCTCTAAATGCAGTTTCTAATTTCCAGAAACATCCTTTCGATCCACCTTAACCAAATGTGTGTGGAAGTTTATAATTTCTAGTCCCTAATGCTTTGTGTGTGCATGTGACAATGAAATCATGAAACCATGAAATTAATTTGTACCCGTTGTGATCACTGAGCGTGAATAACTGTAGTCCTTTTGTTCTGATCAACATCATTTGATTAGTTTTGCCAGAAATGAGAGCCTAGTATGTGCACCATAACAGTTTAACGTATGTCTCACTTGAACTTAGCGTGAAATCAAGCCATCCTATATGCCATTTCTTCATCCATCGGATCAATAAACGCTATTTTTAAGGATATTACCGATAATACAATCGCAACTGGCAGCATACGCTAATCAAAACACACATATATCAATGGCAACTACTCAAGCAGTGAATAGTGCTGACCAAATGTCCCAAATTAAGCTCGAAATCCTGGGATTGTACAATGTAACACAATTGTTTTATATAGCTTTAATTATAGGTTACACTTTGTTTTACCATATCTTGATGTCTAAATGGCATAATTTGTATGAATAAAACAACACGAGACGCATATAATAGTGGTGTTTAACGTACAGCTCTGATTGAAATTTAGTTTAATTAAGGTTCCTCTACCATTCATTATTTTAACAGCTGCTTATTTGCATTTGAAAAGAAATAAGGTTACCGTCCAAAATAGCGATAGCGTTTTTACAACACAACCTCTAAAGTAAATGTAAAAGGGCCTACACAGTTTATGCATCTTGGAGATTGAGGCCCTTTATAATAAAAAAAAAACGGCGGACCAGTTGGTTCATATGGTCCTGGACCAATGTGTATCTAGTGAAGTCCATTATCATGGCATGGTATATGGCCCTGAGTAATATTTTAAAGGCATTAGCCACGAACGATCACCAAAGTGAAGTTCAACTTTCCTCAACAACTACTGATTTTATTGCATTTTTAGAACGTACTTCCAATTACTAACTAATATCAATAACCATTCTTGTTGAACTTAAAAGTGAAAACTTGATAATTTATTGTAGAACAGACAATTGTTTTGTACCTTTGAATTTCTCATTCTCTGGAGAATGAGAAATTCAGTGATATAGTGTTTCTAGAAATAAATTACTAAATTCTTAAAAGTTAAACTTCTTTGTTACTAACAATATACTTTAGTGAAGAGATCATGTTGTTAAATGTATTTAAACTTCCTAAAGAATATTACTCACTTTTAACACAGAATCCAAGCCTAAAATCAGCAGTTTTCATTTTGAGATGCAGGGCAAAGTACAAACAAAATTGTTGCAAAATTGTGATTTTTGCAGATTTGAAATGTTCATGACTTTTGCAACTCTTTAAAAAATATCATCTTTCATTATTTTGATTCCAAAACATTTGAAAACCAACATTTTCTAGACATAGTTGAATTGGAAATATTTCAGTTTTACTTTTTCTTGAAATTTAGGTTCTTTTTGGACCCTCTTTTTTATTTGTCAAGAAAGTCAGGGTCGGTAGGGTTCTCTTTGATAATACCGCTCAACAACTCATCTGAGACAAAAGCAGGGCTTCGAAATCCGCGGTAACGCGGCCTCGCGAATCATGAAGTATGCCCTTTGAAGGCCTTTTTGACTTATATTTATGTCTTCCTCTTTCAGCACCTTTATGCAGATACTCAACAATACATCATTTCATGGTGTGACTGGTTACGTCCGTTTCCATGGCAGCGATCGGTATGGACCAATCAGTGTTATCCAACATCTATCTCAGACTGATGCATCTAGTATCTATTGCATTGAACATGTAAGTATACGGTCCGATATCGCATATCCGAACACGCTGGGACCAAACATACACCGAACATGTGCTAGGTATGGGATCTAGCGTTTAAGATAGTATTGGGTGACTAACTGCATCTGACAGGGACTTAAGTTACTTTTAGTCGTCTTTGGGGCCGCTTCGAAACTCCACCGACGGTTGTCTGGCTGTCCTGGCCCGTTTGGGTGGTTGGCTATTATTTATTCCGGTTGAATTGCCCAGAACCACCATGCAACTGCTGGTTGAGTTTTTGAAGCAGCCCCCCGGGCCCCACCCCCCTATAGGCCAAACAATAATTTATTGGACAGTGTAAACAAAAATTCAGAGTACAGGGCCCCATTGTTTATAAATGCAACCCCTACCATGGATTTTTGTTTAAATTTACCAATAATTTTTTGTTTTGTCTATACGAACAAAAACTCATGAAATCAGGTAAAACATTGCAGAGGAAGCATTATTTTTTGTATCAACAGATCCCTCGAACCATAAACAACTATATGTTCACTAAATACCGATTAATAAAATGTGTCGGAACCTATAGGCAAAATAAATATTTATTGGACAATTTAAACAAAAATTCATGCAGGGGTTGCATTGAGAAACAATGGGGCCCTGTACTCTGGATTTTTGTTTTTACTGTCCAATAAATTATTGCTTGGCCTATACATGTTTTTCATTTTGAGGCACCAATAAAACCAAGTCATTCGATCTCACCTGGGCGCTCTCTTGGCTATAGTGATCTTTATATTATAAATAAATTAAAGAAGAAGTTGTGAAGTTGAACACATTAACCGACAACTACTGTATAAGTGGTATTTTTTTGAGCTACATTTATTTTCGCGCTTTTCGCACAAAATTAATTTAGCGCAAAAATAAATGCACCGCCAAAATGACTGTGTATTTGTTACAAAGGAAATTACATACTCACATGCGCGAAAATAAAAACACACGAAATGGTTCAAAATTGGCTGTGCGCAAAAAATACTGAGCGCTAAAATGTTGAAATTTTCACAACCTAAAAGTGATTGCCAATTTCAACAGAGATTTGCCTGATTTGGCATGACATTGCCCAATTGGGCAAGGTTGCCATTTTGGGCAATTGGTCCAGACTTGCGATCAAACATCAAACCATATCTTGTACAGTGTGGACTTGTCACGTCGTGGTGCCATTTTAAGATATCTTCCTTTCTTCCAATATTGTGCAACCTCATATTTGAAGTTCAGAAATTTGACCGAAACTGGTTGGGAACAGTCAGGGGTAGAACACCTTACTCTTTACAATACTGGCAATTACATGTATAGGTATGACTCTTCTGTACATGGGACCAACGGCTTTACATACCCTCCGAAGGATGACGATCTCTGCATGAAATATTTACCCAACTCTAAATACTTCATGTGAGGAGCTGAGAAGATCTAGAATATCTGCCCAATGCTACCACCAAGTCAGATAAACGTCAAAGCAAAGATTCCGAGATTCCATTCCAGCAAGTGCCCTCACCAGGATTCGAACCCGGGCCCAATGCATGTGAGGCGAGATCGCTAACCACCACACTACGGCGCCCCTATATCACCAGTGAAGAGAAAAACTTAAAGGTGCAGTCAGATTCTGATGTGACAAAAACCAGCTAACCTCTTTTCTAGCTAAATAAAAAGAAGAGAACAACATAAATGTATGCTGAAAATTTCACTTGATTCTTTTCTAGCTAAATAAAAAGAAGAGTACAACATCAATGTATGCTGAAAATTTCACTTGATTCCAACCATTCATTTTCAAATAATAAGCTTTGAAAATCCCCATAGGATACTGTACTGTCGAGGTCCAAACAGTAATTACAAATGACACATTTTCCCATTTTTTTGTAAAAAATGCAAGCACATTTGAAAGAAATATTTGGGCATTGTAACAAATACCTGTCAAGGATTCTTACCAGCTAAAAAAACTCAAATTTGATAGAGGTGACCTTTAGGATGGAAAGTGGATCATGAATTGTCCTTTACAATTACTTTATGTAGGTGATGACCCTTCATTCAAATATGGAAAAAGTGTATGTAAAATTTGTCACCAGCAGTGGCGTAGCCAGACATTTTCATCAAGGGCGGCAAGGCGGGGCAAAGACTTTTTGAAGGTGGGGGGGAGGCAACTCCCCGAATGAGTAGACACAAAATGGTACACCCCAATTTTTTTCTCATAACTGTTTATATAAAAATAACTGGTTCTTAAAAAAGTAGTAAATTGACTCATTTTTTTTACCAAATTTTGCAATGTCACCTCTCAATTTTGCAATTTCAACTCTAAAATATTACGATTTTTTTTTGAAGTGCGCGCAAGGCGCGCATAATTTTAAAATCTTATTTTGTTAAAACTGCAGAAAAAGGTAGTAATTGATTGTGAAATGACGGTACTGCAGTGAAAAATTGCATGCTACTAATAAAGGAGTGCAAACTATGTAA
>JXSR01S030225.1:31921-44241 GCA_000969725.1 Ophiothrix spiculata | reverse complement strand
GAATCTATACTGCACCAGGGGGGGGGGTTACTCATGAGTCGAGTATAATGCTAAGCTTCTCGGTGTGTGCACCAGAGGAAAGCCTATATATGCCATCATGGAATTCATGTTGTTTGGTATGTAGAATCTATACTGCACCAGGGGGGGGGTTACTCATGAGTCGAGTATAATACTAAGCTTCTCGGTGTGTGCACCAGAGGAAAGCCTATATATGCCATCATGGAATTCATGTTGCTTGGTATGTAGAATCTATACTGCACAAGGGGGTGTTGCTCCTGAGAATATCTACAAGCTTCTTGAAGTGTGCACCAGAAGAGAGCCCTATATATGCCATTATGGGATTCATGTTACATGGTATGTAGAATCTACACTGCACCAATATATGCCATTATGCTGGATGGTATGTGGAATGTGTGGGCATTTTTTTTAATCTCCATATTTTATTCAACTTAGTTAAGTGTTTGTGTCATTGAAAGCATATTTTAGTTTCCATGATATATTTGTATCCATTTTAGGTGACCTAAAAACATTCTTGCTCGGCAGACGTCATCTAGTTGGGAGTGAAAGCAAGGAAGGCTACGAGATCTCGCCTCGCCAGCTGACAGCCATGGTACTGGATATTGCATCTGGATTGGACTATCTTGCTGTTAACAGATACGTACATAGGTAGGTACAAATTCCATGTTGGGGGCGCACCTATATTTGGAATGAAGGCTATGAGATCTTGTCTCGCCAACTGACGGCCATGGTATTTGACACCGCATCCAGATTGGATTATCTTGCTGTTAACTGACACCCTGTTACCTTGATCATAAGAACATATTACCTTGATCATAAGAACATATTCAAATCCAGACATGGCAAACAGTCACTGTTTTGGAAACACAAAATATGAAAGTACTTACTTGATCTGGTGAATAAAATATAACAAGTTAGCAGGAGGACCAATGTAATTTTTCACCACATCTGGATATGAAGTGGTGCTGAGGGGGGTTCTTATGATCAAGATTATAGGGTATGTGCATAGGTGTTCTGATGTTGGGGCGTTCCCATATATGGAGGGAAGGCTGTGAGATCCCTCCTCGATAACTGATGGCCATGGTATTTGACATCACACCTGGGTTGGACTATCTCGCTGTTAACAGATATGTGCATAGGTAGGTATAGATCTGATGTTCGGGGGTACTCCAGTAAAAGGAAGGAAAGCTACAAGATCTCGCCTCGCCAACTGACAGCCATGGTATTGGACATCGCATCTGGGTTGGACTATCTCGCTGATAACAGATATATGTGCATAGGTAGCTATAGGTACAAATCTGATGTTGGGGCGTTCCCATATATGAAGGGAAGGATACAAGATCTCGCCTCGCCAACTGACAGCCATGGTACTGAACATCACATCTGGGTTGGACTATCTCGCTGTTAGCAAATATGTGCATAGGTAGGTATAGATCTGATGTTCGGGGGGTACTCCCGTATAAGGAAGGAAAGCTACGAGATCTCGCTTCGCCAACTGACAGCCATGGCATTGGACATCGCATCCGAACTGGATATACAGATACATAGCCAAAATCTTTATGGTACAAGACAAAACAAACACACATGGTCCCTTCTTCACCCCAACTGAATACTTCCATTTACTACTCCCAAAGTTTGAATAAATGAAGCTTTTTTGTGTAGGGATGTTATTAGCTTGTCATACGGGTCAGAAAAAGAGAATATTTTAGGCTAATGGCCCAAGAAACCCAAGAATTAAGTCTATTTCCACAGGGGCCCAAGATCTTTCTGTATTTGGTTTCAATACTGGTGGGACACTAACTGTGGAACTGCAGAAAACCTACGAACCTTAAGTATGGCTTTGAAATCCAATGTACATACAGCGATAATCGGGACATATTGTGAAGAGCGAAGGAAATAATGCTGCCCCAACAGTAAAAGAAAATAATGATGTTGTACTGCAAATTTTTTCCTCAACTTATATTGATTGTTTGTTTGTTTTGCCAGGATTATTGTTTATTTTATTTTCTGGTCCACAGAGATCTTTTTATTTTTTGCAGGTATTATTATATATTATATATTTTATTTTCTGGTCCACAGAGATCTTGCTTGTAGAAACTGTCTTGTGGATGCAGCCCACACGGTTAAGATAGGAGATTTTGGTATGACGAGGGCTATGTATGATTCTAACTACTATAGACTTGGAAAGGAAGGTAAGAAAATCAGGGACTATCTGCTTACACAAGGGGTATTCAGTAACTTTGTGGCCTGAAGTGTTGTTTCTGGAAGTAATTTGTGAACTCATGCTCAAAGTCTTGAGTGTAGATGGTGACCGTCACCACCTTGTAAATGGAAGCTCACTTGGAAATACTGCCGCGTGAACATTACCGTCCACTCATCCAAGAATTAAATCCACAAACTATAGAATGATATAAGCTACCCAAATTTCATTAACTAATTAGCTAATATGTAATATAATTCAATTTCTTGGAAACATAATAGCAAGTTTTTTATTGAAATTAAAGAAAACAAAATGTATTGAAGTAACTTTCAAATTTGTTTTCAAAATTTCAAAATGTAATGGTTTGAAGATTTATTTTATGTGAGTACTAACCTTTTTGACACACTCTGTATGGCCTACACTCATGTAATTTGGTACGTAGATGGAGCTTGTGCCAAAGCTAAAATATGCAAATAACCTTATTTGCATAATTCATGATAAATTCAAAATCGGTTTGTTGGCATGTCTTCCATACCCTTGTGTTGTTCAGGTATAAGGAGGCCATTGGCCTTAAGTTATGCCCCAGCGATTTCAGCATAAAATATGCAAATTAAGTATTTAATTTGCATAATATATGCAAGTTGGTTTAATTTGCATATTCTCTGAACCAATCGGCCAACTTTCATGGAATTTATTGATAATGAAATGATTAAGCATTGGTAGTTCTGAAGCAACAGTGATAAATGGGCATGAATTTGCATAATTTGTGCAAAAAATTGGCTCAGTAGGCATTTCTTTTGAACCATTTGAAGTCATTCATTTATCTTACTTTGTGACTTGGTTAGTCTTAGGTTGAATTATTCTAGCTGTTTTTGGAGCCTAGTACACTACACATAATTAAGCACCTAATTTGCATAAGTTATGCAAAAATTGTTTAGATGTATCTTGTGAACTGTAACACATACTCTAATATAATAGTCTCCGGTTTAAGATTGTCATCAGTTGCAAGTTGAGCCTAAAATATGTTAATTAAGTACCTAATTTGCATATTACTGCAAAAGTTGGTTTAATTGTCATTGCCTCTAAAACATTATCAATCCGTGCACAAACCTGATCAGGTTTAGTATGGTAGGTACAATAGTGCTCCATGATGCAGATCTTGATTCAAATTTCAAATTGAATTTAGACCAAACTGAATGATCAAAATATTGTTTTTGTTATTGGAATTTGTTTCAACACTGACAATTAATAACCCTGTAAAAAACACCAAATTATTGTTTTTGAATTTTTGGTTTGTATAGGAACCTTTTTTTTCTATATTTGAATGTCAATCTTATTTTTCATGCCTTTATTTTCAACATACATGTAAATTACCAGTAAGATAGGTAGTACAAGTCTAACTTTTCTTTTACAATATACAGGCAAATTACCAGTAAGATGGATGGCCCCAGAGAGTATAACGGAGGGATTGTTTACAACAAAGAGCGACGTGTGGAGCATGGGCGTGGTCATCTATGAAGTGGTCACATTCGGGAGTATCCCCTACCAGGGATTATCCAACGCTGATGTACTAGATTATCTCAGAAATAGCAACTGTTTGGCGCCTCCTAGTGAATGCAAACCACAATTGTAAGTCAATTGCAAAATGGGTTATAAAACTGACTTCGCCCTTACAAAATCGCAATGTTTTAGGATTTAATCATGTCTGCTTTCTTCAAAGAAAAGGGGCGTGCTTGCAATCATATACCTTATAATCGAGACACAAAATCAATACGTCAGTTACTTGATTTATGTATGGGTACATCAAGAGTGTAATTCACAATAAGACTTAACCCGACGACCCAGTATACCGGCTTACATGTACATGTACCGCATACCCGATGAGCCGGCACGTGTCAGAAACTTGATGGCATGGGTAGTTAAAATTTTCAATGGTCTTATTTATATATCGGAAGACATCAAAGCTTTGAACACGTGTTTGATGGGTCATTCTGCTTTTATTTACTCGACACAACTGAAAAATTCCTTATGTTTTTGTAAATTTGATCAAATTTTCAACAAGCATGGCTTCGCCCATAGACTACAACGTAAATGTCGAATATGTTGGTCGACATAAATAGTACTCTTTTATGAATGCTGGTTATTGGATAAAATCAGACTACTGTAAAATGAAAAGGTAAAGCAAGGGAAACCAAAATCAAAGTAAGTTTAGGGGTTATATTGTGTTTTTTAACTTTAGGGGTGGCCCGGGTCAGCGGTAGATATACACTTGGAATGGCCAGTGTTCAAAGGGTTAAATTATTTGAATTTGGTGTGAAGAAATTAAAAAAATCAATTCGCATCCCAGAGGGGTACTCTGTAACTCAAGACTTTGTATGGGTAGGGACATACAGTTGAGAAATTCCTGCCATAAATAATTTGTTTGAAGAAAAGAGGATCCAATCGTGTACCAAAAGACCCAACATTTTTGATATGGGGCATAATCATTGAAAATTGCCTTCTGCGAGTGACCAAAATCCTCCATGAGTGATCTATAGCGCCATCATTTTTAATAGGAAACATCAGCTCCCACTATGTTAATTGGTTCAATACATTATGAAAACATGGTGCAGGGTTTAATATAGAGAAATGCAAGACTGCTTTAAAGTTCTTGTTCATACATTGTTCAGCAAAATATGCACAATGGGTCACTGGTGTATTCATTAAAAATAATGCAAGCATTCTGATTCTTAGCGGTAGAAAATAATGATTTTTCCAATTTAGCACGAAAGGAATATAGGAGGTTCGTCATAACCAGCATAATCACACGGTCTAAAATTAGTCACTGCGGGTGACAATCAGAATTTGTAAAATCTATAAAATCGAAATATAGAGGGTAGTAATAATTAGTACTGGTAATAATATTTCCATTCAATGAAGTACTAGTAGTCTTAGATTAAAAATAGCATAATCATAGCCCAAAACTTAACAGTAAAATGTCCTCCAAAAGTGGCCATTGTTTTTCACGACAATAATAGTTAATCATGTTTTGTACCTAGTTATGGATATACGTCGATCCTGGGTTTCCCAACCGGAAATCAATCTTTACCGAAATTTAATCCCACAATGCACTGATAAAGCATAACGATGCACCTAAATAGGCGTGAAATGATGTGCACTACCACCCATCCCAAACAACAATTCAAATTGCCCGCTTTTAAGTAAATGAATTAATGGAGCTAATGTCACGGCTTATTAGTTTTATAGGCAAAACTGTGGTTGGGTTAACATTTCGGTAAAGATTGACTTCCGGGTGTAAACCCAGGATTGATGTATTGAAAGCTATACAATCACCAGGTAGCAATTCCCTATATGAATAAATGGTACGATCCATCAATCATATTGCCGGTCACTTGTGGAGGCAAAGATTATGCTGGATGCTGGCAGAATCCACTGAATAACTGAAAAAAAATTATGACCCTTTTCACATTTTGAATCAAATTAACACCCAAAATGAAGATCATCATCTGAGGAACTTTGTATTTAGTTTTTAGGGAAAGATGACTTTCTACTACCAGTTTTTGAGAGAAATTTCATTTTGTTTAGTAGTGTACCTTCTTAGTGATTTCACATAATTTTAGTAGTTTTGTCAGAAACACTATTAATTTTGTTTTGTTGTTCTCACAGAGCTGCCTTGATGATGCAATGCTGGTCACTAGACCCATCAGATCGACCTAACGCCAGCGATGTCACCGAACTATTGCGTGCCAATGATGACCTCATCACGCCATGTCTATGCGAACCGCTCGCTAGTATCGCTCACGAAGATTTATGCAAAACAAGAATCCCGGCCCCGCAGACTCCCGTGCTCTCGATGCGTAACGGATCCACCGGTATGCATAGTACGACGGGGAGTCTTGATATCATGGCCGGATTGGGACGATTGAGGGCGTCTTTTTCTAAAGCTCACAAAAAACAGGACAAAAGCTTTGCGGAAAATTTTCGAGAAATGGAACTTGCCATGCATGCTGAATGTTCTTCCATGGGTCGCAAATCAAGTGGACCTGATGATTCAGGTCATCCTCACTCGTTATCGGCCGTCAATCATCAGCGCTCAACCATATCCGTCATATCCAGCACGTTTAATTACAGCAGTTCGTGTACATCGTTGGATCAGTTGCCGACGGACAATTCAACTGGTAATGTCATATCGCTTGATTCGGGCTCGTCGAGCGGGATTGAATGCAATCAAGCGGATGGGTATTCGCCGAATTCTACCGGCGAGGAACTGCGTAAATCAAGCGCTGATGATGTCTTATTCGGTGTTGGATCGGATCAGTGGCATCCGAGGAATAGTGTCAACCTTACCATGGACGATGATTTGCCGTTGATTCCAGAGAAGACAATGAATCGCTCTAGTAAGAGATCAAGAAGTCGATCAGAAGGATATAAATTGTCTAATAACAAATCATCCCTGAAAGCCACATGTAGTGTGAATCCCCCTTTACCTGAAGGAACTTGTCATAAGAACCCAGGCTATGATGATAATACAACATTTGTTTAAAGAGTATAATAACAACTTATCATTGAAAGCTACTCTACATAGATGTATAGTGTGAATCCATCTTTACCCAAAAGAATTTGTCGTAAGAACCCAGGCTATGATGAAAATACAGCATTTTGCTTAAAGAGTAACAACAAATCATATCACTGAAAGCTACATGTAGTGTGAATCCCCCTTTACCTGAAGGAACTTGTCATAAGAACCCAGGCTATGATGATAATACAACATTTGTTTAAAGAGTGATAACAAATCACTGAAAGCTACATGTAGTGTGAATCCCCCTTTACCTGAAGGAACTTGTCATAAGAACCCAGGCTATGATGATAATACAACATTTGTTTAAAGAGTGATAACAAATTGTCACTGACAGCCACATGTAGTGTGAATCCCCCTTTACCTGAAGGAACTTGTCATAAGAACCCAGGCTATGATGATAATACAACATTTGTTTAAAGAGTGATAACAAATTGTCACTGAAAGCCACATGTAGTGTGAATCCCCCTTTACCTGAAGGAACTTGTCATAAGAACCCAGGCTATGATGATAATACAACATTTGTTTAAAGAGTGATAACAAATTGTCACTGACAGCTAGATTTGTGTAAAGTGTTTCAATAGAATAGCCAGGTTTTCAATGTTGTTGATGCAACAATTTTGTACACCAACAACCAACAAATGAGACTTAAAAGGTACACCTGTAATTTTTTTTCAAAGCTGACAAGTGAAAAGAATAAAATTGTCCTAAAGCACAGATATCTAATTCTACATTTTACACTTGACTTGTAAAGTTGTTAAAACTTATCGTTTCAAATTTTATTCAAAACTATAAAGTTAAAAAAAATGACAAAAACTCTTCAATTAAATATTTCTGAGAGCAGTACAAATTTTCCAACCTCTGCTGACCAATAATGTCACATTTAGGGTGCGGTCGCACCCATACATGCCGTCTGGCTATGCCATTGAAGTGTTTAGTTTGTCAATAATTTCTTACAGAAACAAATTAAGTACAATTTCAAATACAAATAAGCAGAATCATCAACTGTTTTTATTTGAAGACAACTTTTGCATTTAAACTAACAAAAGCAGTGAAAAACACTGTAGGTTTAGGTCAGAAGTCATTGTTACCTGATAATGACCTGAGACGAAAATAGATAATGACCATGCAATTGTTATGTAAAACTAGAAATAATCTTATTAGATTGGATCACGCTATATACTACGTAGGTTATTATTGTTGTGTTTAATTTAAAATCTAAACCTTATTTAAGGGCCCTGTCAACCCTTTGTTTTCAGAAGTAGATTTTGCACTGTAACTCAGCAACGTAAATTAAATTCAAATAAAAGTACACATTTCTAGAAGAGGATTTGCATACTGAACATGATGGTCAGGTCATTTTTGGACCAACATTTGAAACTAAGGACGAATTTTATGGGAAAGTTAACTAAACTTTGCTTTGGTAAAATTTTGAACTTTTTTTACTTTTCAGCTACCTAGAAAGCAATATCTAGAAACGCAATTTTAATTTTCTTGATATTTTTCTTAGTTTTTGAGATATTGTTAAAAATTGATCCAAAAATGTCAAAAAATCCCACTCCTGACACCATTGTTGTCAAAATATGACATTTTTGACCTATTTTTGGCAATATTTCAAAAAATAAGATAAAAATCGAAAATTTAAGAAAAGAGTTCCTAGATATTGCTTTGTAGATTCTAAAAAGTAAAATTGTTTCAAAACTTTACCAAAGCAAAATTAAGTTAGCTTTCCCATAAAATTTTGGGCCCAGAAACATGATTTTTTGACCTTAGGTCAACAATTACACATTTTGGTCCAAAAATGACCTGACCATCATGTTCAGTATGCAAATCTTCTTCTAGTAATGTATACTTTTATTTGAATTTAATTATCCGTTGCCGAGTTACCCTTAAGGGTCAGAATGATACCAAGTGTCAGGAATATAAATAATGAGAAATTAACAAAACAAAACAAAAAGTGTCTTTAGCATGCTTTCCTTGCATATAAATCAAAATGTTTTCCTGTATATAATATGTCTGTTCTGTATATATTTGTAAAAAAATACATAGCTTTATATTTTGTATTCACATCAATCAGCTGCAAAAATGTGTATAATGAGCTGGTCAAATATCATAGGTGATGACTCACCCCGAAGGGGGGGACTTTGCAGATGATATCAATTTTGAGTTTATCATTTCATTGTTGCAGCATTTTCTAAGCTTTAAAATGACACCTTATTTGTCGAAATTGATCAAGGCGATCAAATTTTACAACAGAAAATCTGTTGGAAATTCTTATTATTTTCTTTATATTTTGCTACCAATTTTCACCAGTATCTTGAAAAGTGTTCTGTCGCAAAGTCCCCTTTTCGGGGTGAGTCATCACATATGTGGGCTGCTCTGGCAAAATGAGAGGAAAGTCGCAAATGTTCATTTTGAATAAATGGTATCTAAAGTAAAAATAGGGCGAAAAAGTCAAATTTCGGTTTTTTTTACATAAAACACATTTATACATAAATGTTTACCTATACCTAAAGTTTTGAAGGTCATTTATGGCGGGAAGTGCAATTATTCATGGTTAATTGATTGCATTTTGCTATACACTGTAGTAATCAGTATCTTTGAAATCGATTTGCAGCAAAGTTTTATTGCAATATATTTAGTAGAATGCTTTGGAGTTTGATCTCTAAATGGAAAAAGAAAGTGTGATATATTATATATCATTCAAAAGCTGAGATTATAGAAAACTAAAATATGTCATAAACTCAATTTTGAAATTTGCGACTTTCCTCTCATTTTGCTAGAGCACCCCTCATATGACGTTGAAACAGGTCAAATATTATTATCCAAATTGGGGGTCATGACAGAAAAACTTTTTTCAACAAGTGAAAGGTTTGGTTGATTCCACATAAAGAAATGCTCTACCCATCAAAGTTAAAACGCAGTATGTGCATTTATAAAGCATAGCAGATACATCCTATAACCGTGCAATTTCATTTCAATCCAAGCCCATGCTAAAAAGTTGTATGTACAAATGTTTGATATAGTAGATACTGCCTTAAGTTATGGAATAGAATTGATTTTCTGCTCATTTGTGCAAGATTTCTTTAAGGGAAAAGGAAGTAACTTGCAATATATTTGCATTACACATACTGCGTTTTTACTTTGTTAGGTAACACTATTGATAAGATCTCAAGATGAGATCTTGTTAGCCAATACCGGATCACGTGATTTGACCACGATGTAACATGATGTTAATAGACCATATCTATAATTGACATACACCAGCCGTTGATGGGGTAAATCCACAAATTAGGACGGGAAATCGGAACTCAGTACGAGGCCAAGTATGATAAAATACCCTACTTGCTCTCGCTCTGAGTTCCGTTCCCCGTCCGATTCTGTGGATTTACCCCATCAACAGCGGGAGTATGTCAATTATAGATATGGTCTATAATTGGTCCAATTGGTTTGATATTCAAATGCTAACCATTTAAGTAAACATACAGTATGTGCATTTATAAAGCTTAGCAGATACTTCCTTTTAAGGGGCCTGTTAAGGCTTTTTTCATAAATGTTTTTTGCTCTGTAACTCAGCAACAGATAATTAGATTCATATAAAAAGTATACATTTCTAGAAGCGGATTTGCATACTGAACATGATGGGCAGGTCATTTTTGGACCAAAATGCGTAATGTTTTGGGCCCAAAATTTTACGGGAAAGCTAACTAAATTTTGCTTCAGTAAAAATGTTAACCAATTTAATTTTTAAAATGTAGAAAGCAATATCTGGGATCGCTTTTCTCAAATTTTTGATTTTTTTCTTAGTTTTTGAGCCAAAAATTGGTCCAAAAAATGTCAAAAATCCCACTCCTGACACCATTTTTGGCAAAATATGCCACATTTTGACCTATTTTTGGCAATATTTCAAAAAATAAGATAAAAATCCAAAATTTGAGAAATGCGTTCCTAGATATTGCTTTCTAGATTCTAAAAAGTAAAATGGTCTAAAATTTTACCAAAGCAAAATTTAGATAGCTTTCCCGTGAAATTTTGGGCCAAAAAATGATTTTTTTTAACCTTTTTTGGACCTAATGGAAATAATTTCACATTTTGGTCCAAAAATAAGCTGACCATCATGTTCAGTATGCAAATCCACTTCTAGAAATGTATACTTTGATTTGGATTTAATTATCCGTCGCTGAGTTACAGTCCATAACCCATTTCTGAAAATGAAGGGTTGACAGGGCCCTTAATATAGCATTTCACTTCAATTCAGTCCCATGCTAAAAGGTTGTATGTACACATGTTTGATATAAATTTGATGGCAAATATTTGGTGACATCATGACTAAATATTTGGTACCGAAAATTTTTTTTGGAGGCCGACTATGTTTTCAGCCTTATTTTTATGATATTAAATTTTCGACATATATGATGATGTACATAATTTTATATTGTAAATAAAGGTCCATTCTATGTGTATAATTATGCAGAATTGTATCCTATTATGTACAAATGAAGATTTTACCAAAGCAACCAAATAAAGTCATATTATATTATATCAATAACCATTCTTTAATAACGTGTTTTTTGTCCTTTGTCATAATTAAATAATTTTCAGAGAACACCGGGGAGGCGGGGGCACTTAAATATAACGTTGCAGGCATAGCATGGCCAAGAAAAAGGTGAATTACGGTTGTTTTTGAGGACCTAAGGGTGTATCAGGTGACACCATTTAGGGTATCAAAAACAGCAATTTTTGGACAATTTTCAAGAAATAGGGTACTTTTTCAAACCCTAGTGTGAAAACAGTATTGATTAAATCACGATTTAGGGTGTGAATAGGGGGAAAATGGTATATTTTGGCTTAAGAACCCTCCACCCTTTAGGGGGTGTTTTGAAAAACTGTGGTCACACTATGCCTGCAACATTATACTTGAGTGGCTCCCCCGGGAGAGAACATTCCCAATGTCTTTCAGTTTTGTCCCTATTTCAAGAGAGAAACACACACTAAACCAGGCTACATGTCATAGAAAAACATAACAAACTTTGTGTTGAAAATTCTTGACC
Organism: Ophiothrix spiculata; assembly: GCA_000969725.1. NCBI lineage: Eukaryota > Metazoa > Echinodermata > Ophiuroidea > Amphilepidida > Ophiotrichidae > Ophiothrix > Ophiothrix spiculata. The sequence continues at coordinate 32,396 of JXSR01S030225.1, read as the reverse complement.
CTAACTCACTAACAACCCTAACCCTACACACACCCTAACCCTAAAATGTTGGATGGGACCTCGAATCCAGAGTACAGGGCCCCATTGTTTGTAAATGAAACCCCTGCATGGATTTTTGCTCAAATTGTCCATATTCATTTATTCTGACATGTTTATATCAAATAAAGTCGCAATGACAATCCGGGGCACCGATACCAGGGCTGACTATTCATTACGAGTTATTTAGAGGGTAATAAAATTCCAATTAATCAAATCTAGTATCATATTATTTTCTCCAAAATAAATGAAGTATCAATCACTGCAAAGGTTAACGCAGTCACTATGTGTGTACACATCCGTCACTTCATTCAAGTTTTACCACCGATGCGGGATCCAAAACAAATTGGCATCTACTATGAATTTTGTATATTATCATGAAAGGATCTATAATCCAGAATTAATAAAACCTTTAAAATTAAGAGGATGCAATGTACCA
>JXSR01S030224.1:223542-247473 GCA_000969725.1 Ophiothrix spiculata | reverse complement strand
TTTGAGACCATTCTGAATAAAATCGGACACTTTTAAAATTTTTGACTCCCATAGACCCATCTCTTGACCCTTGATTTGACCTTTCATGTTTTCGGGTATAACTCTTGAAGCATCCATTGGAGATGGGTCAAAGTATACATTTTCTGGTTCGTTATGATGGAGGAACATGTTAGAATGGTTTTGAACAAGATTTGACTAATTTTCAAATTTGCCCCCTGTAATGCATTTTACCCCCCTCCTGTATGGTTCTGTGCAACAGACTGATTTTGTGTCCACCCTAGCGATGTTACCTATGGTCCATAGCACCCATCTAGATAGGACACATAAAAAATAATTTCTCGTTGCAAGTAAACCTGTTTTGCTCCCTAGGTATAATGTTTATGTTTTAGATTTTAGTTCACGATCTCAACAATGCCTTGATAGCTCAGTGGTAGAGCGCTCGCTTCGCAATGCATGACTAACCCCTGCCATAATCCATGGTTCGAGTCCCCGCAAAGGCAGTGGAAACTATTTATCTTTTCATGATTGAAAAATAGTTAGGATTCACATTTTCCTGAGCATATGGATTCCTCGTACCCTTAACACAAAAATACTTAACGCAAAAAATAAAACTTTTTGAATTCAAGCAAATTGTCAAATTATAGAAAATTCAGCAAGGGCATAAATTATCACATATTCAAACAACAATTTGTTTTCCTTTTTTTTTCAAGCAGTCAGTCCGGAAAGTTATTTATGTCTTGCAGTCTTATTCTAGTTTTTAACATTTATTCTTTCAGAAATGGTACACAATATATTTACCTAGAAGAGTTTCCGTTGAAACTAGTGCACAGGGTTACACAAGTGTCGGGCATACAGGCTGACAGTATTCTAGTGGTGTCACTGGAGTATGGACCTGATTTCTCTGGTAAGCAACCCGGGGTGGGGGGGGGGGGGGGGGCACAAGTGTCAGGCATACAGGCTGACAGTGTTCTAGTGGTGTCACTGGAGTATGGACCTGATTTCTCTGGTGAGTAGATTCAAGATACAAGGTGTCATAAAAATGCCACAATAGACCTTTTCAAAATCCATTCAGAAATCTCTGGAACATAAATCACATGGCCATTTTTTCAACCAATCGCATGCAAGCTCATTAGTATGCACAATTTTGTCGACGAAAATTTCTTGCATTTTCAGTGCAATGAAGATGAAAAATAAATATAACCAGGCTCATACATTATTAGATGCACTAATTCTGAACAACTTTTGGCTGGTGGAACCATATGCTCACTGACACAAAGAGTGAAATTTCCATTTGAAATCGGCTGATTATGCTTAAGATTTCAAGTCACATCAGGGTGATTACACTAAAAGTGACTTGTTAGTGCTACCCCTAATTACAAGTTCGAATTCGTATGCAGCCAGTTAACGTGAATGTAGACGTAACATTCTGGGTATTGTGATAGTGAGTCACTTTTTCTGTCGGCAATTGAAGGAAAGTGTAAAATCGACTTTGGGAATTCTTGGAAAGTCATGTTTTGAAAAGGTCTATAGTTTGAAGATTTCATATTCCTGTTTACATTGTCGTAACTTGATTTTTCAGGTTGGCATATATTCAATTTAAGATTAAAATGTTTAAATCTAAAGATTGTTGATAGAATGACAAATAAAAGAGTTGCTTTTGTCATATCTTAGTGCTGAGTAAAATTGTGAGAAATTTGATCCAATTAGTAGACAGTTATTCCATTTTACAGATGTTTAAAGGATAATTGGGGACGGGTTGGCACAGTGTTTCTTCACTCGCCTTTCACCAATGTGGCCTGAATTCGATTCCCAGTTGGACCAAAGTTGTATACGAAATTGGTTGTCGATCCATACTCGTCCTCGCAGGTTTTCTCCGAGCACTTCGAATTTGATTTCCTCCTGCGCCTAAAATCAAAATTCTTTTCAATATCTTTCATGCCATGGAGGCATCCCTTGTATATGCACTAATAGGATTAGCTTGGATTTCTGCTGAATGCTGTAAAGAAGTAAATAAATAATTTGTAATTTTAGTGCTATAATTGGCAAGACTTGTTGTAAATTCTTGAGGCTGGGTGATGGTTACTACTGACCAGCACCTAAAATGTGCAGGGTTTGTACGGGTCCTTGAAAGTCCTTGAATTTCATTTTTGCAATTACCAGGCCTTGAAAGTCCTTGAAAAACTGATTTTATCAAAAAATGTCCTTGACAGTCATGGAATTTTTGAATGTCAGAAATGTTAAACATTAATGTCAAAAGAATTTACCATGCCATGCAATTATTTTTATCCAAAAATGAGCGAAAACAAATTTATTTAAGTTGTTGACACATATTCCGCCGGCTGCCGCTGATAAGGGGAAAAGTCCTTGAATTCTTGTTGGAAAAGTCCTTAAAAATCCTTGAATTTTGTAAGTGAAAAAGTGTACAAACCCTGAATGTGACTGGGAACCTACAAATATATTTGTCTATGAAGAGAGACTTAGCAGCATCAAATTTTTATAGTGGCGTTACCAACTCTTGGACAACATTTCAGGTGTTTTAATTTTGAAGATGATATTTTTAAAGAAAATGGTCAAAAGCTACTTGTTTACTATGAATGTGTCATTGTAAAAGGCGCAAGTCATGATTCTGATGTGACAAAACCTCACCTCTTTTCTAGGTTAATAAAAAAAGTACAGCATAAATGTATGCTGAAAGGTTTAATTGATTCTGACCATTTGTTTTCAAGTAACAAGCTTTTCATCAGATCCCATATATAGGCTACTGTGTTATATTTGCTGTCGGTGTCCTGACAGTTATTAGAAAATGACACATTTTCCCACTTTTCTCAAAAATGCTAGCATATTTAAAAAAATGTGTTGGGGTTTGAAACATATAACAATCAAGGACTGAAACAACTCAAATTCGATAGAAGTGACCTTGAGGATGAAAAGTGGATTATGAATTGCCCTTTTAAGATTTTTTAGATGTAATGATTCTTAGATGTACTACTATTTTTGTTCTTACATCTAGGTCCTGGTAACGATGTTTTCAAGATGAACCGTGCCATTGGTGAACCCAGCGAAGCACACTTGTCTAATTTCTTGCACCCTGTGATATATTACTATGAAAAACTACCATCATGTAAGTATTGCATTGGCTCATGCATTCAAAATAAGATATTCTATGATTTTCTCAGTAGATTAATCAGCTACATTTATCATAAAAATATCCTTGGAAATGGGATGTGGTTTCAGATCTCGAGTAGCACACCCCCATCAATTCACTGCTTTGGTCATGCACTGAGAAGTGAATATAGTACATTTAAGAAGGATATTGTTTATATAGTCCAATCAACAATGTTTCTATAGCCATTTTGGGTGTGGCGGCGCACGATCATCGTGTCTATAGCCATTTTGGGTGAGGTGCACGATCATCGTGTCCATAGCCACTACCTTACTTAAAATTTAAAGAAGAGCAAATAAGAACTGAAGTCATAGGAAATAGGAAGAATTCAACCAAATTATCATCTCTATATCTCTGTATTTGATGTTGCAGTGGAAGACATGCATTCCGTCAAGAGAAATCCTAAATTAGTGCTTCCAGAACCTACTAAAATCCATCATATGGTTGAGGACTTTTTGACGGACTTCTCTGCCCCCATAAGGTGAGTATACAGGGTGGTCAAAATGTTTCACTACAAACTGCAGTCTGCTGACCAGCTAATATCTGTCATATGGTGGAGGACTTTTTAACTGACTTCTCTGCCCCCATAAGGTGAGTATACAGGGTGGTCAAAATGTTTCACTACAAACTGCAGTCTGCTGACCAGCTAATATCTGTCATATGGTGGAGGACTTTTTAACTGACTTCTCTGCCCCCATAAGGTGAGTATACAGGGTGGTCAAAATGTTTCACTACAAACTGCAGTCTGCTGACCAGCTAATATCTGTCATATGGTTGATGACTTTTTGACTGACTTCTCTGCCCCCATAAGGTGAGTATACAGGGTGGTCAAAACGTTTTACTACAAACTGCAGCCTGCAAACCAGCTAAAATCTTGTCATATGGTGGAGGACATTTTGATGGACTAATCTGCCCCCTTAAGGTGAGTATACAGGGTGGTCAAAAACGTTTTACTACAAACTGCAGTCTGCAAACCAGCTAACATATGTCATATGGTGGAGGACTTTTTGACTGACTTCTCTGCTCCTATAAGGTGAGTATACAGGGTGGTCAAAACGTTTTACTATTGTAGTTTCAAATAATTCTCGGACACGAAAATTTAGAGAGCCTTGTCTAACACAATTGCGTGTGCATTTTACGCAAGTACATAACACATTTCAGGCACGCGCGATGTCGCGGTACTGTGGATTACTGATTGGAAATGGTGTTGCGTACTTCCCGGTGTCCTGTCCTTGTCACAACTTGTGGATACGCAGTGGCTGCGTTCAGAAATCATGTTCATGTCCGAAATTTATATGAAACAATAATACAAACTGCAGTCTGCTGACCAGCTAATATCTGTCATATGGTTGAGGACTTTTGGATGGACTTCTCTTCCCCCTTAAGGTGAGTATACAGGGTGGTCAAAAACGTTTTACTACAAACTGCAGTCTGCTGACCAGCTAATATCTGTCATATGGTGGAGGACATTTTGACGGACTTCTCTGCCCCCATAAGGTGAGTATACAGGGTGGTCCAAGTGTTAAGAGTACAAACTGCGGTCTCCTAACCAGATAAAATCCATCTTGTGACTGAGAACTTTTTAGCTGTTTAAATGTAGTCTGTCTTCTCTACCCTTATAAGATGAGTGTATAGGGTGGTCCAAAACGTTTTACTATAGGCTTTGGTACAGGAGTGGTTTAATATACAGCCATTCTACTCTGTACAGTCATGTGTTAGTGTTGCTTTTTCAAAGAATGTGTTAATCAGAACTTACATATTTCTTTTAACCAATGTTTACTGGATGGTGGTGTCCCATAGCAACTCACCAAAGTCATACTAAAAATTTTATGATAATAAAAAGTAATAATAATAATGGGATTTTTATAGCGCCTTTCACTATGTATGCAAAGCGATGTTGCCATTAATTATTACGCTGCCATCAGGAAACCGTCACAATCATTTTGCTTCAACTAAGATGGCTGCATGGAAGGCCAAGGCTTGCTCTTGTGTTTGGAACTTTGATGCTATACTAATGGTACGTTCAGAGTGATTTCATCACTGCAACATTGCTCGATACGCAGTCTTGAAATTTTTAAGTGCATGTCTCATAGCGCGTGTAAAGACTGCGTATCGAACGATGTTGCAGTAATGAAATCGCTGGACTCTGAGTGCACCATACGGGCCTTATCACTCCTAAATTGTTCCCAACCAACAAATACACAAATGAGGCCTTGCAATTTTAACCCTTTCCAGTCCGACCATTTTCAACTCCCCAGGCTGAAGGCATTTTACCTATAAACTGACTTTGAAAGTAAATTCAAATTATCCTTAGACATATTCTACATATATATTTCAATGATACTTCAGCATAATACACCAGGGTTTTTTCTCTAAATTTTTCAGGGGGGGACGACCAAATTTTTTTTCGTCCCCGCCGGTCCCAGTCGGGGAAACAAATATCGGGGACTTTGGTTTATGGGGGGGACTCAGTTTGGCGAGTTATTGTGGACTGCACTGGTAACCTTAATTAACCCCATTCAACTGAATCAAAATATCTGACGAAAATGGCAACAAAATATTCCAGAAAAATCACTACACAAAATTAATGTAACGGGGTAACGGGGACGCGGATCAGATGGGGAGGGGGGACAAGCTCTGGTTCAAAAATGGGGACGATCGCCAAATGGGGGGGGGGGGGATTTGTAACTGTACAAATTGCCTGGGCTAGTGTTTTTGAAGGTCAGGGGCAGTGAGTTCAGTTATAGTTCATTGTTAGTTAGGGCATCTGGGAGACGTCCTACGCCTGGGCTGACAGTATTTTAGGGCGTCCCCCAGACACCCTACGGCAGGAAAAGGTAAATCTAATACTGTAACTTTGTAATACTATTTTTCAAATTTAATCTTTTCTAATCTCCACAGTCATATGTTAGTGCTTCGCCGCTTCCTTGAAGAGTGCGTTCAACAAGATCTACGAAACTTTTTAGACGACAACTGTTTCTTCATGACATTATCGCATAGTAATCCGCCAGAGTCATGCAAAAAGCAATACCTAGAAGGTCAGGGGTTGCCATCATATCTGGAACTTGAAGTTGCTCTGAAATTAGGAGGAGATGACACGAAGAGCTCCATGCAGATTGAATTACCCGGCGATGATTTACAGGGCGGTGGCAGAGACTGGAGTATGGGAGTGGAATTATGAGGGAAATTCAGTGACATATAATTCTTCGGACAGTGTAAACAAACATCCTGATTTCAGGGCCCAATTGTATGCATGTGCAATCCACACCATGCATTTGTGTTTATCCTGTTGGAGGCATTATGCAACTAATTTTAGCATTTTTAGCTTGTGTATTTATTTGTAGCTTCAGGTTCAAGTAGGGCTGTTTTGTTGAAATGTTGGAAAAGGTAGTCGTGGTGAAATTGTGTGATTTTTGATATTGGGTATATACAAAGTCATGTTTATCTGCCTCTTTTGGTGCTTTTTTTTATAGACAAAAACTATATTGTGGAAAACCTTTCTTCCATGCTACTTTTTCTGCAAACTACCTATGGGTCTATCGCGCAGTTCGCCATTTGCAGGGAGAGCCTCGATTTGACAGTCAGTGAAGGCTTTATTCCCAATTCATGACGGAATATCTTCCGACAGTTGGAAGGCTTTGACGCAAGAACCATGACAAAATGTATTTTGCATCATGCTGCAAAAATATTAGGAGAAAATCATAACTACCTCCTTTGAAGTAGTCTTAATTTATGATGATAAGAGGCCCTGACGCAATTTTTCTGCATCATTCAATACACTATACTACATCTATCTTTGAATCATTACCCAATATTTGTATGCATCATGATGCAAGACAATTGCGTCAAGCCCTTTCGTATGACTCAAAAGCTTTTTGAATTGGGAACCATGCCTAAACTAATATGTTACATGATGATGTATTCACATCATGCAAGGTCAGTGGTTTTATGAAGAGGGGATCTAACTGTTAATCGTAATATTATGTAAGTTCCCATTCATCTCGCAAGCCAGGTCGCAGTTCTTCCCAAAATCAAAATGGAGAAACCGTGCAATAGGCAAATAAGTAAATGACTTGCATTAAAACAATTGTATATTTTGAAGAGAATGTAGCATTGGGATAGTTGAAGTGTCAATCAAGTCCAAAGAAAAGGGCTTTATCATGACTTCAAGTTTTTGCCTGTTTTTAATGTGATTTATCATCACATTTGTAGAATGTTGTAAATCAGGCCTTCTCAACTGACGGCGCGCGTGCCACTTGTGGCGCTTGGAGGAAGTCCAAGTGGCGCGTGACAACGGGCTAGGAAAAAAAAAAAAAAAAAAAGCGATGCAACTTGACCTGAAAATTCCTCGAAGACAACTGCATTGTGGAATATTGTTATCTTTGCCCATAAGACATGAATTAAATCCTTTAATAATATTACATGCTCAGAACCCTTCAGAACACCTAAAATCCAGGAACTTCCGGGGCCTCCGCCCCCTGGACCCCTCCAGGGGCCCTAAGGCGGGCCCCTGGACCCCACCCACATTTAGTGGCACTTCATGATCAGTATTTTTTTATGAAATGGCACCTCAACTAAATTAGTTGAGAAGGCCTGTTGTAAATGATTTGTGGTTTCTGTGAAAAATGATCGATGACTAATGCTACCCAGAATTTACTCAGCATGCATTGAGTTTGTTCCACTTCAGTACTTGTTCAATATCTGTTCAATATATTTGGATTAATCCACTTGTTTTCAGGGTATAAAACTGCTTCAGTGACGCACATTTTTTGATGTTACAACTCATTTAGAGGATAAGGTACCACATCGGTAAATAAATTGTGTAGCGTCCTTTGCTAGCTTGAGAATGCCTGTTGACAGGCAGAACGTGACCCTTATTGCCTAAAATGAATTTCAGAATATGTTAGAAAATTGTGTTTTTCACAAAAAATTTGAAGTTAATCCTGGTAATTGGACTGTTATTAAATCATATATGATAAAATGATTTTGTTTGTACCATTTTTGAAGAAATTTTATGACTTTTGGAGAACATCGTGTGTCTAGTGAGTTGCACTTTTTCCTAATGGGCATGGGCGCACTCATAATAACGTGTGACTTTGATGTGCCGTATCTCGAAAACTTTACTTCGAAAAGCACAAAGTAACCAGTCGCTTTTAAGTTGAGAAAATGACGTTTATTACAGGTCACTTTGCATGTAAAGTCAATGGGATCGTTTTTTACCGGTGTGGATTCATAAAATGACACGTTTACTCAATATGTTGCATACTTGAATATGTCATATTTTGTTTCTAACCACCATGTTTGGTAGTATATCAGCCACATTCTTGCCAATAATGTGCACATTTTCAAGCTTGTTCAGTTTGAAATGTGTATGAACTAACACATAATCAACGTGGCCAGGGTTAAATCAACAGACCTCCAAAATGTATCTATTTATAGATACATATTATTACAGATAAACTACCTTTGAAAGAAAGTGCACAAGCCCAAAAGAGGGCGTGTTTATAAAATTTTCAAATCGTAGGCCTTCTAAAACAGAAGCTGCTACTCTGAGTTTCATACTCTTAGTTTACCCCCTTGCTGATTTTGACGTCATCTGTTGATGACGTCACAACTACAAGACCAACATCGGCTACCAGTACAGTTTGAGAAAGCACCCTGTGAGGGTGCGAAATGTCACTACCAAAAATAGTAAGTGGATTTTCACAAAAGAACTCTTTTGGAAATGTTTACTGCAAAATCCTGATGAATCTATTCAATAGTTTACCCCCTGTTTGTTCACGCAATACGGAAGGATATCTATGGTTGGGTGCTGTATGTATCACATGAGGCCTATCATGTGGTGTAGGCATGGATCTTATTATTAAAATGTAAATTATGCAGAATTAGATTTCAAATTTATCTAAATTGTCTTCATCAATGGTAAAAGTCAACCAAGCAATACAGATTTGCCAAACAGGTAATATATAACCGTATTGCATGGTTTAAGGAAAAGTTTGCGTGCACGACAATAAAAACATATTACGCGTAGTCATCCCTGCGTGATAACTTTTTGATTACGCGGTCAGGGTTATTTTTAGACTTAAAATATGTAATACGGCTATATATTAATTGGCTTTCGACCAATAGGATTCAAGGATTTAATTCAACCAAGTGATAATCTCACTTACGATCATAGAGTACGATGATCATCAGGGTCTGCCTATCGTATCGATTATCGTACTCTATGATCGTAAGTGAAAGTATGGTATGAAACTCAAGAGTAGCAGCTTCTGTTTTAGAAGATCTATGCTTTGAATTTTTTTTATTTATAATTAAAGTTATCTTAGCATGTAGTCTTGATGACCTTCAGGCCTACAGCCAGGAGTGTGTGTGGGGTGCAAAAACAGAAAATTGTTTTGGAAATGTGGATCCAATTTGTCATTGGTGCTAATTTAAACCATTAATACACAATTTTGTCTTATAAACTGACTTTTTGACATTGGTTTTGGAGCCATAACTAACTCCATGTGCTCATGCTTTGGGCCTGACATTGCAATGTAGTAGAGATATTCTTCACATTTGTATAGTATAAGTCAGGGTGATGATTTGTAGTCTTTAGATGTCTCAAAGTTATAGCTGTAGAGTTTATATTTTCGCACAAATTATTTAAAGAAAAAGATTATGAAGGTATTCTAAAATATTTGTGAAGAGGTGGTGCTAATTATATCATGATAATAATATAATGGAAATTTGTAATAATTCAAGTTGGTAGTAGATTTACTAATATCTGAAATATAAATTATGCTTGAAATTGATAATGGTCTTTGATTGTTTGTGTATGTATAATAAGGCCACACTAATTTAATTGTTTGTCTCAAAGCTCACCTAAATTTGAAAACCTAATGCGGAATGCGTTTTTATTTTATTTTAATTTTTTGTGAATTAAAATACCAGGCGTTACACTTGCCATTTTCACCATTCATTTTCCATTCATTGATATTTACTTATATATAAAACAGTATGTTTGTTATTCTGCGATTTTGCGATCCACAGGACACGATTTGTGATCTTCGATGGGGTTTTATTTGACTAAATTGAAAAATAAAAAAAATATTTAGAAGAAAAATTCAAATTTCGACAATTTGGCGATGTTAATGCGCATGTTTAAACTAATGTGCGCGGCAGCTTTGGCGGCAGCTTTGAGACAAACAATTAAATTAGTGTGGCCTAATATATTCAATGAACTTTTAAAAATGTAAGTGTATCTGTGGGATTAAGTATCGGATTTGTAACTTTTCCTTATACACCCTATTCAGAGAATCACAGTCTGCAATATGAGGCTTTGAGAAATATATATTGGGGCATTTGATGTTTTTAGCTACTCCTGGCACCATGACTTGACTTAGTGCCCGGGACTTAGTGTCAAGTCATGGGAAATGCTATGTAGTACAAACTGCCATTTAAGCATGTCAATACAGATCATCTTCGGGGTAAGTCCACACCTCAAATTCAGCCAAAATATTGAAGCTGTTCATAAATTTTATAATCAGTATGCTCCTTGAGAGACTTGTGCATCTCATGATACGTGATTTGTTAACATTTAGAATCAAAATGTGTGATTTTGGAGCCCAAACTTACCTTGTATCTTGTAGCATTTGGTTTCCGAATTTGACAACCTCAACTTTGTTTACATCCAGATTTTAGGTGATAAATTTCATCTTTGGGTTTAAATCATGTTTGTTATGATTCTACACTATTAAAAGATGTTGCCTATGGTGAGAGGAATTTTTATTACGTTTTTTATTTTTCAAATATTTCTTGTCAAAACTTAAAAAGCTTAAAAGGCCGTTTTACTACACATAATTCCCATGACTTGACACTAAGTCAAGTCATGGTGCCAGGACTAGTTTTTAGCGTAATAATTCCCCAGCACTCACTCAAAGATTGTACTGCAGATCCTTTGCTGTATCTTTCCTACAAAATTTCTAGGTTTTTGTTGGTTGTGTTAATTATTATAACCTAGCTTTACAACTAGGTTTAGAAGAAACTCAACTTGGATTTTGTTCAATCAAAATTTAGGTTGTTTTTTTGAGTGATAAACAAAACTGTTGATTGCTATGGATAGGGTGTTCAAATTGATTGTGAAGTATAGGTGTCATTTTAAGAAACATTTATTATAGAATTTTATTTTATATTAAAAGATATAATTAACTATAGGTGATGAGATATAGAATAACTGTAGGTGATGAGATGTAGAATTTTATTTTATATTAACCCTTTGAACCCGACGAGCCGGTAAACGAGCCGGTAAACCGGCTCACGTATACATGTACCGTATACCCGATCCGGCACTTAGGTAACGTGTCAGAAACTTGATGTGTCTGTCAACAAGCATGGGTAGTTACAATTTTCAATAGTCTTATTTATATTGGAATATTGGAAGACATCAATGAAGCATTGAACCCATGATTGATGGGTCATTTTGCTCTTATTTACTCGAAAGATTTGAAAAATTCTTCATAGTTTCGTAAATTTGATCACAATTTTCAACAAATGTGGCTTGCCCATAGACTACAATGTAAAAGTCGAATATGTTGGTTGACATAAATAGTATTCTTTTGTGAATGCTGGATATTGGAACAATTCAGACTACTGTAAAATGAAAAAGTAAAGCAAGGAAAATCAAAATCAAAGTAAGTTTAGGGGTTATATTTTGCTTTTTAACTATCGGGTTGGCCCAGGTCAGCGGTACAGATACACGTGAAATGACCAGAGTTCAAAGATAACTGTAGGTGATGAGATATAGCTCCTTTTCTATTCCATAAGTTATTCTACTTGTAAATATTTGTAAATGTTTCTGGAGAAGCAGACTATATGGTGTAGAATTCAATCTAGAATATATTTTAATTGTTACAAAGGGTTCTGATGCCATTATATTTGATAAATATATTTACTATTATTTAGACAATCTGGACATGTGCTATAATGAACAGTGGTAGCCCCAGGATTGATAAAATTAGGGGGGGGGGGGTAAACAAAAGGCAAAAGTAACAACTATATAGATGAGAAAAATTGTGAGTATATTTGGATTCTTTATAATGTGTTTGGTATGCAAAAAATTCAACAGATTTCTTAATTTCAACAAAAATTGATATAAAATTGTTAAATTTGCATAAAACATTGCTAGTTTTAGCTAAAAATAGAAATTAAAAATCTTTAAATTTGCATGAAGCATGCAAAATTTTTGACATATCATATTCAAGTTATCAAAAAAGGGAAATTTAGTGTGATAAGTGAAAGTGGGGGCAATTGGGGGAAGGAATGTAATCAGGGAAATGAACCCATGACAAGCTCCCCCACTCCCCTTGGTGCCACCACTCGTACAGGGTTAGTACACTTTTTTCACTTACAAAATTCAAGGACTTTTCCAAGAAGAATTCAAGGACTTTCAAGGACTTATCCCCTTATCAGCGGTGGCCGGCGGAATATGTGTCAGCAAATAAAATAAATTTGTTTTTGCTCATTTTTGGATAAAAATAATTGCATGGTAAATTCTTTTGACATATTAATTGTTAACATTTCTGACATTCAAAAATTCCAGGACTTTCAAAGACTTTTGAGAGTCAGTTTTTCAAAGGACTTTCAATGCCTGGGAATTGCAGAATAAAATTCAAGGACTTTCAAGGACCCATACTAACCCTGTAATTAATGAAGCTTCTGTGGGCTATTGGTTGTGGTGCTGATCTCGGGTCCTGGCTATGATTTTCATATGTGTCCAAAACAAAGAGGATGCAGTTGTCGGCTCGTATATGTTGCTTATTGTAGCATATCTGATGTATACAACTAGTATACATATGATATGCTACAATTAATGAGCTATATGTAGGAGACAACAACTGCATCCTTTTGCCGCGGCGGGACACATATATGATATGATATACAGAATCCGCTTACACAGAATAGGTTGAAAGGTGCAAATTTGAAGTTTTGAGGTCATTATTGCAATATGTTTTATTTCAAAAATAACATTATCTTCTTTAGCTTTGAAATGTGATAGAAATATTTCATATGTGTACAAAACCCAGAAGTAGAGGTATAATAGACCATTTTCATGTGTGTCCCATAATGCATCTTGAAAGTACCTTAAATCCGGAGGTTTCTGCGTGAACGACCGTATTTCAAAGTTTATAAGCATGATTTCATCTGCGCACAACTTACGAATATGGTCGTTCGTGCAGAAACACCCAGATTTAAGATACTTTTCAGATGTATTATGAGACATAAGAAAGTGGTAATGCAGTAAACTATATAAAAGTATACATTTTTAGATAGGGTATTTCACAAGTGGTAATGCTTTATACTGCATTATAAAATCAAGAAAATGTGAGCTTATTAAATTTACATTTTGTGCACATTTCCGATTTGCCTGCATGTACATGTAGGCAATGTTAGCTTTTAAATAGAGTTTCAACTGAAATGAAAGCTGATACTTGATTTGCATGGAGTTAAAGAAAGGTATGAACATTTGGAATTTGCAAAAATCACACGTATGTTGTAATAATTAAGACTTGCATTAATTGTCGTAGCTCAAAATGAAAAATGCTAATATGGTGCATATATAAAACTCTCAACTTGTTTTCAAAACCCAGTTTGTCTGATGTGCCATTGTGTATTAATACTAAGTGTCTCGATTACCCTTCAAATCTGACAAAATGCACAATGCTTGTTGAAATTTCAAATTATGGTGCTGATGCTAGCCACTGTGTTTGGAGACTAGTGTGATTAATATTTTTGGCACATTTTAATAATTTTGATTCATATATTATGTAGTTGCAATGGTTTTAACTTAGGCCAAAAAAACAAGAACTCTGTCTCAGGTTCCTTAGGCCAAAAACCCTAAGTGCTACATTTTTTGTTTTTTTTAGTCAAAAAAGGCTATGCGCACGCGGAAATCTTTTTTTTTTTCTATTACGTTTTTAGGTCACTGCGGCCAAATGTTTTCCTTTTCTTTTTCTTGATATAAGAAAAAATTTAAAAAAAACCCCAAAATCTCCTGAAAACCTAAAAAAAAAAAAAAGAAATGCAGCAAAATTCAAATTTTTAACCTAATGCGGGAAGCTGAGACAGAGTTCTTCTTTTCTTTGGCCTTATTTATAAAGTTTTGCTTGCTCAGCTATTACCCAGAGTTACCCTTATATTCCACGCAGACCGAAATGTTTGTAAAATTGTCAGGGCAATGCCCAAGATTTATGATTAGAAATTCTTTTGAATAATTGGTTTTATTTGTGAGTAATGTCTATCATGTTTCAATCTAGTTATAACATAAATAACATACAGTAGAACCTCGTGAACACAAAATCATAATTGGGATAACGATTTTAGTTTGTGTTATCAGGATTTTGTGTTATCCAACTGAATTCACACAGAAAATTCACACTTAAGACCAAACTACCATTTCGTGTTATAAGGGTTTTTGTGTTAACCAGGTTCCACCAAATTTCCATTATGCTATGGTCACATAACAACCGGCGGCCGACCCGATGTCTGGTTATTGGAAGAAAGCTGCAACGCCAAAACATTGTTATAGATAACATTGGTATGTCATCGGTGAATGCTTGCATTGCCCGGTCAGCCACAGGTTATTATTGGGCTATACCTGAAGGCTTTGCCCGGTTGGTGTCCGCTGAATTTCTACCTGGTGTAATGCCGTAGACACATCGTAAACCTCAAAGGCTATGTGACCAGTGTTTAAGTAAGGGGTGAATCTGCTAAACATGGCAGTCAAGCTCTCTGCTTGCATAATGATTGCAAAATTTCTCTGTCTAAGTACCCTTCCATTGCTGGGACATGATCCAAGGTCGATTCAGTTTGATACTAAAAGGTAAACAAAATTCATCAGAATCAATCCGATATCTAGGCCTTAAACTATTGTGGATGTACCGTAAATATGCCCGTCTTCTTGTTCTGCCTGATTAACACCATAGATTTGGAAAGGAGATCCTAGACTTTCCCCCATTTTATTTTGGCATGGCGGGGAGCAAATTTGGGGTATTGGGTTTTTGCTGATGATAAATCGCATCCAGTAATCATGCGTGAATATTGAAAAGACACTTTGCGTGCAGGTTGGCTTAATTATCATTCGCATAATTTGCACAGTGTTATACGTAAATGAATCTTGGTGCCCTAAAGTTGATTTTGGTGGGGACCAATCGTAACAGAATACCCTCAATTTAGCTCCATGACCAATAATGGCATTATATGGGCCGGGTCTGGCATCTTCCCTCCATATCTATGAGTAGTGCTGTTAACGATAGGCTTTTTGAGTATCGATATGTTGAGAGACAAAAATATGACATGTCGACAACATTATCGATTATTACAAAGTTTGATAAACAGGCTTGAGGTTCCAGTACCAAGTGTAAGCGTAACAGCAAAAACTACATGCATCATGTAGTGTACATAAACAAAAATTAGTATGTTATGAACATAGTCAAATTCGCAATTTAATCATGCCTTTATTGTTCAAAGACATGGATAAATGATTGAGTAACCTCATACTAACGATGATGCCATTGCCATGCATTTTTAGGCCACGGGCTGACAGTCAAAATTGTCTACTTACGTTACGCATATTTGGGAAGTGCAAAATCTTACCAACATAATTCATTGGACATTATTATGATTGACTGTCGTACTATACATCGTGAAATATTGCCCAATATCGAACGTCCTAATGCAACGGTCATTAATTACGATGTTTCATGGGAAATACAAAGAAAAACATTTCATGGCGTAGTGAAAATTGAGCTTAACTTTCAGGCTTTTTATGTTTTTTCCAACTATAAATTATAATCACTACAAAACATTGTCAAACAATTCCTGAGTGTGTCTGTCTTTGGTGCATTGAAATATGGGTAGAGTAAGATTGACAGAAAAGCGGAAAAAGAAAAGAATCAAACTTCGAAAATGTGTCTTCAATCGTTGCGGAGAAAGCTTTGCATGCATTGAAAGTGCACGTCGGCTCTTTCTCTTATTTCAAGCATATGTAGGGTTTTTTTTTTGCCTCGGCCATACTTTTGTTAAGTATCGATACTATCATTTTGTGTATTGACACGTCGATCGATAATCAATACTTCCGACAATCGATAACAGCACTGATTAGGCCAAAAAAAAAAAAGCACTATGTCTAAGGTTCCTTAGGCCCAAAACCCTAAGTGCCATGCATTTTTTTTGTCAAAAAGGCTATGCGCACGCGGGTATCTTTTTTTTATTAAGTTTTTAGGTCACTATTTTTATTCTTCTTTTTTTCCCCTCTCGATGCAAGAAAAAAATAAAAAATCAAAAAATCTCCTGAAAACCTAAAAAAAAAGAAATGCGGTCAAATTCTTTGACCTTATGAGCACATAATTCAACCATGTAAATATGCCAATTATTGTACTGGGAAATGGTTGTGGTGATTTATTTTTTGAGTGTTCAACATTTGAAAACCTTTCCAAGTGGTTTAATTTGACACAATGCACCATTCCTCACGGACTTTCCATCTACCCTAGCTGGTACTTTATATGATAATCTCTTGTTTGTTCATGTCTAGTGGAATAAAGTTTATTTTCTGAAATAATATACAAGTATCAAATGTGGTTGTTTGTGTTTTTATTACTTTATAATCTGCATATGAATAACATAATAAATATACCTTTCTATACTCATTCATGCTAATTATATGTGATGACTCACCCCGAAAAGGGGGACTTTGCGACAGAAAACTTTTCAAGATACAGGTGAAAATAGGCAGCAAAAAATAAAGAAAATAAAAAGATTTTCCAGCAGATTTTCTGTTGTAAAATTTGATCGGCTTGATCAATTTCAACTAGTAAGTTGTCATTTTAAAGCTTAGAAAATGCTGCAACAGATGAAATGAAAAAAATCAAAATTGATATCATCTTCAAAGTCCCCTCTTTCGGTGTGAGCCATCACATATGTAATGCCTAGGATACATAAACAGTTCTGAGTTGTAATTTTGACTTTTTGAAAAAGTTCAAGAGAGCTTGCCGGGATTATAGAAGAGCTCTTTTTCATCAGTTATATTTCGAAGAGTAGTCGGCCAGGTAGTAAAAATCGTCTGGTTGTGTAGTTTGGGTCGATAGTGAAGCTCCAACGGGCAGTGGATCAGCCTAGGAAATCTCGGGTTCATCCTTCATGTAAGACATCATGAACTTGGTCTAGTGATAAGTCTTTTGAAGCAGTCTAGCTCATGAATATCTTACACGAAGGAAACACCACATGGTCGAGACTGTTGGCATGACATTGCATACATGCCTTTATAGAGCTATCGATGTGTTTTCATTCGACACACAGTCACACAATTTACCTTAATATAAAATTGGATGTGTATCTTGGGAAATAAAACTTAAAAGCGTCCATTTTTTAGTAAAATGTTTTTCTTTCTTTCCATCAGAAATTCATGAAACCTCTATAATAGGTAAAACTGACCCTGGCACAATTTTGACACTCATCTACAATCTCCCCCCCCCCTGCCCCCTTAGTATTGCTTGCTTGTCCTCCACTGACTGGAAGACTAGAATCACTTTTTACTTGTTTTGCATATTTTTGCCTCTAAATTAAAAAAATAAAACAATTCTTTGAGAATTTTCACATGCTAAATAGAATAAAGCAATCATTCCAACAATAGGTTTATTTTGTGATATACAAGCCATTTTAAAACAAATAAATGAAAAATATCACAAAAAGTCAACTTTTTTTTTACATAGTCTTGATTTTAAATTTGCATGTGATTTTATTCTAGAAAAATTTAAACTACTATAAGTTAGGCAAAAGTTATATTATAGTTAAGTTATTAAATAAAAGATGGAGATCCAGCAAACAATATTTCTTGCCTAACTATAACACATTCAGAAATTTTGCAATAGTTAGGCAAGTAAAGAAAAAGATCAAAGCTTTTCCAACCAACTCTACAGTGGAACAGGCCTTATTTTTCCTAATTTTAAATGCCTATAATATTGTTGTGTTATGCAGTACGAATTTGATATTTTAAATATATATTAGCCAAGGGCAACCACTTACATGCTGAAAATTTCAAGTTCATTGGTTCACTAGAAGCTGAGATAGCTTGGACATGAAAGCTTGTTTTGTATTGGTCAAAAGTAGGATATTGCTTACAAAGCCAAATATTAAGCCAATCAGTGGTGCATTTATATAATGTACCAGCTGACTGATCAAATCCTTTAAACACACACTATTGATTTCGTGTAATGAGTGTATGAATGGTGTTTTGAGCAATGCTAAATCATAGGGTAACTAATGGTCTGGAACATACAATAACTGTAAATATGCCAGAAAGTAGTGACGTCATAATTTATGTTAATCACCCAACACGTGCGTTTTGGACCCAAACAAACGGTGTGACCATTTTTGCCACACGTTAAGTCTATGGGGAAAAAAGTCCGACTCCGATTTTATACCATAACTTTCTTCTAAAACAAAAATAAGAGAAAACATGCCGGCCTATTATGCTGAAGGTTGTGATAATAAGCCAGGATGGGACCCCTGCCGTTATTTTTGTCTTCCAACCGAGAAAAATCAGTCTGAATTGTATATGTATGATTAGTGGACATGATCATTTGTTTGGGTCCAAAACGCACGTGTTGGGTGATTTACATAAATTATGACGTCACTACTTTCTCGACGTATTGCTAACAGAATACTAGTGCCTTTAAAATTGGTCCTTAATTAACAAACATTAATTATAAGTGATATGGTGTTTTATTTTTAGACAAGATGTTACAGAAGTTATCTATAACTATAGTTTACATACATTTATGATGAAATTTTGGTGCTTAACATTGAATTTTTTATTAAATTAGCAAAAATTACAAAATGGTTCTCGAGTCAAAACACTATAAAACAGTAATTATGTTGTAACTTCAAAAGTATGAAGTTTTTCAAAAATCCTTCTAACAGATTTTTTAAACATGTTTTTCTCTATCATATAATACCAAAATTAGAAAATTTAATAAAAATTTGAACAAAATATAGGCAATCTAAAAAATTGTGATTTTTGCACATTTTTGGGTAAAAAAGGAGAAGTACGCAAAATAATCAAAATCCGTCTATCAGAAATTTTCACCATGTAGTAACAGACTTTCTGAATGCAAAATTTTCAAATTAACAACAAGAATATAAGTATTTAAAGATTTTCCTGTTTTTTAGTACAAATATGCTAATTGTATGCTAATGATGGTATTCAAAATTATTTTTTAAGCATAATTTGCAATTTCTAAGTGTAATGTTGAGAATATAGTACAAGAAGAAGCATTTAAATGTATTATAAACGAGTAATTTGAATTTTAGCATTGACCAGTAAGTTAGGAAAAATAAGGCCTGTTCCACTGTAGCTCTGAGAAGTTTCAGTGGAGTTTGCCTAACTATTCCACATTCAGTGATTAGTACGGAAGGAACTCTAGACATTCAATAAAAAAATATTCCTGATTGCATATAATTACAGGTTACATTTCAATATTACACTCTCTAAAAAGAATATAACATTCACATGTGTACCATTTTCTGAAACGTTTAGTACCTGTTACAAATTTTGGTTTATTACAAAAGTGCAACATTTTTATGATGGTTTTTCATATTTTCCTGAGGTGTTGGATTTGAGTCGGGAAGTACACATGCATCCAACATCAAGGGATAAGGAATATATATAAATATAATAAACATTTCACTGAATCAGATGCAGTGTTCCTGCTAAAGGTCAGATTCCTTTTATCCATTTGCGGTGCGGTTGTGATGCGTTTTGCACTGTAAGGGTACTGGTAATTGTATAATTTAAAACATATGAATGAATAGGATCAGGTTTAAGCTGAGATTCAATTTTGACCGTCCGTTTTCAATGCGATTCCGCATGCGTTCCAAACGCGATGTGTTTTGAATCGATATAATGGTTTTTAGCAAGAGTGATTCCTTTTATCCTAAAAACGGACGGACAAAATTGAATCTCAGCTTTCAACCTGATACCATTCATCTCCATTCAATCGTGTGCTTTGAATTATACCACTACCAGTACCCTTACAGTGCAAAACACACCGCAACCGTGCCGCAAACGGATAAAAGGAATCTGGCCTTAAAGCCGTATGGCCCACCATTGATGCAGGAGCTTGGAAAATTGGTGCAACAGGTTTCTCAAAATGTGCAATAAATATGCTTTTTTTGCTTTTACTTCGCCAAAAAAGTTTGCCACAGGCACCTTTTTAACTTTGTCAAAACTAATCAAATTGGCACAAGAACAAAATGCTTAAAAACTTCTTTAGTTTTGGGCCGGGGTGAGGGCACTCACACATAATGGTGATACAGGTATGTATTGCTTTGGAGACCCCTTTTTCATGATTGATTGTCGTTTTATAGCTATGCATTTTCTCAAAATCGCTGTTGTCAAGATTCCTCTAACAAAGCAGCAGAGCCGTCTTCTCTCTTTCTGCTCCCTACCTTAGCATGAGAGTTCTCTAAAAGCTGTTCTCTAGCGTAAGTTAATTCACCTCATCGAAGAAAAGTTACATTTTATTGAAGCAGTGTTTACGTGTATCCCTAGGAAAGATGTCAACAATTCAAGAATGCGTCATTTTGCTTGATATTTTGTACTAGAAATATAGGTTCTTAGTTCTTAAACGGGTAATTCATGATCCACTTTTTCATCCTCAAGGTCACCCCTAACAAAATTGAGTTTTTCAGCTAGTAGGTATCCTTGACTGGTATGTTACAATCCCCAAACCATTCTTTCAAATGTGCTTGCATTTTTGAGAAAATATGTGAAAAACTATATCATTTTCTAATTACTGCCGTGGCCCGACAGTAATTACAACACAGTAGCCTATGGGGATTTTTTAAATGCTAAAAAGCTTGTAATTTGAAAACGAATGGTCGGAATCAAGTGAAATTTTGCTAGAAAAGAGGTGAGGTTTAAATCACACCAGAATCATAAATTGCAACTTTAAGACCTACTCTTGATCAATACATCAGTTTTGAAGACCCTACTTTTGCCCTACACATTATAATTAGTTCCCTACATTTTCAATGGTTGAAGAGTTCCCAAGACCCTACTTTTTGCCTGGCTTGTCAATTCCCTAGCCTCCAAAATTTGTGTTGCCCGTGACACACTCCGACAAAAAATGAAGTGAGTGCCACAAAACCCCACTCCGGAATTCTGGGTCATCATGTTGATTTTCAACTTCTAAGTAATATAATTAGGGCCTATGCAGATGCTGTATTGAAGCAAAACACGATGTGCCATTTACTGGGTTTCTACGTATCCCATAATGTCTATGCTTAATCGACAAGAATAATGTAAGCTGATACGAGTATTTTGCCTAATTGCACTCTATACACCTGAGTTATTTCCCTACATCTAATCTCAATTTCAAATGAATTGTTTTTGTAGTGAAGTTTTTGTAGTGAAGTTCTAATGCCCTATACTAATTTTGAATGGATATATAGCTTGATTTGTTGGCAATTCATACTAAAAAATATTAATAAGGCAAAAAAGAAAAAAGAAAAAAAGAGGTTTGTATCAGAAACCGTTTGCAAAAACACTATGCGATTTTTATTTTTTAATTTTTTTAAAAGAAATTAGCTATGCAGTATGCGATATTTCTTTTATTTTTACTGACGCTCTAAAATTTTGATCGCCCAACTTACGTGTGTGAAGTACTGTGACGTCACCGTCACTCAACACGTATACGGTAGACGAAAACACAAAACGAAAAAAGTTGTAAATAAATATTAATAAATCTCGCTTGAATTTTAGAATAAAGTTACTGAAAATCACAATGATTCAGTGGATTTATTTTGCATATTTTCTCAATTTTTTGCCGTGTTTTCATGATGATCGCCATCTTGTAATTACCTTCCCAGCATGCAAAGCGTGTATACATGGTTCACTGGTACTCAAAACAGTGGGTAACAATTTCATTAAAACGAAGCTGCCGCGAATCATTTGCCTTCGGGCGCATGCCGGTCAACAGGTGCACTTTTGTGTAAAGCTTACCATGTACTGTAAGAGAAAAAAACACGGTAAATACAAAGTGCCCAGTTTCTAAGTATGATCACGACTGTTTTAACTATGGGAAGTCTTGACAGCTGAAATAAAACGTAAAATTCAAGGTAAAATTGCAACAGCAAACTCCGACGGAGGTCGATTGCTGGATTACTTTTGAGGAAATAAGAGAGGGCCAGCGCGTAGCTCTACGCGCTAAATTTATTTTCACATAGCAATGCGCGTGGGTTTCTGAGACAAACCTTTTGTTTGGCCTAAATCTTTGGCAACCAGTAATAGTACTGTAAATAGTCATATAATAAAATACAATGTATAACCAACCAGTGGTTACTTGTGTCCGAGCTATATATGTATGCAAGTAATCCAAATGCACAGCGCATGTGCGGATAAATTTGGAAGATTAACCCACAAAAAATAATACAAAAATCTTTCCGCTTTGTTCTGCATGACAAGCCCGAGTTTCTGTGAACGAAGGGATATATATAAGGGACTATTCACAAACACTTGTTAGAGGGGCTGATGCAAAAAGGGGGCCCTTAAAATTTTTCCCCCTCGTAAGGGGGGGGGGGCCTTTAAAAAAATTACACCAAATTTGTGGCGCGGGCCCGCCCCCCCCCCCCCCCCTACAAGTGTTTGTGAACGGTCCCTAAGGTGAAAAGTGAAGAGCTTTTTTGTATGCATGCGGCCATTTTGTAAGTATGAATATACTTGAGATGGTGATTCTCATTATATCAAAGCCCAGGTGTAATGTCACCTCACACATGCGCTATGCGTTTGTGAGTTGTGGACACTATACTCTATAAACCTTGAAGTATGCAACAAGAAATCAGACTCTGTTACGAGATCCATAGCATATACCCCTTGAATTCTACAACATTGTTAGCTGATGGTTTTGTATCGTGTAAGAGACTAGTAATAATTGATTACGACCAAATCACTGCGTATTAATATTTTTTGTACATTAATCGTTCATGATTTTGGTATTATTTTTGGCTAATTTTGTTGCTACCACATGGACAAACATTGTAAATAAGTTCATTTGAATATTCAGCAAGATTTGTTACAAAATTATGATTCGAAAAATACAGAGCAATTTACTTCCCCGTATATGTCGTATTGGTTTATGCCGGGGGTTTATGTGTGTAAATTGCCTTCTTGTTGCATACTTTAAGATGAATCTTGTTAAGGACAGCAAGTTGGCATACGAATTTACTATGGGTATTTGCCGAACTTTGCCGACTTGATTGCGACTTTGGTACCTGACATTAGGTAGGCTCTTTCACTCGCATGGAATAAAGCACATTTTCAGGTAATAACTGCAATAGCAAGCCGACTTGCTGCCTTTATCCATTTTCCTTTCAGATTTATAGAGTAAATGCTTGTGTATAGCAATAAAAATCAAAGTAAACTATTGAGAGTTGTCTTCATAAGTTCTATACTATTAGGCGTCGTCATCCAATGTCCTCCGTCAATGACGACAGTAGTACCGGAAATAAAACCTGCAGCATTCGATGCCATATATACAGTTAAATCAGCTACTTCACGCTTGGAGCCGGCACGACCTAGTGGGACGACGGAGTGCACCTGTTTGGCCATTGGTCCAGCTGGAAGAACAAAATCAGAAATATACGGGTCAAAGTTGAAAAAAGGGTATTTGTTCCCTATGGTATAAGGCAAAATTAGTCTAAACTTAATTGGCACCAACTTGTTTCTTTAG